>BMAV01009277.1:12640-35446 GCA_019973955.1 Trichonephila inaurata madagascariensis
TGTTCAAAGAATTCAAGAATATTTATTTGTCTGTAGGAACACCGGAGAGATTCAAAGAGATTCTATTCGTACCCATAGTATATTTGTAACAATGGTTTAATGGAATGAAACGCGTAATAGACTTATTTACTTAATGCTACTATTAACTATGGACAACTGAATTGGATTGAGAAGTGACGATAGGGATAGTCCTTCTTGAGTAAAGTGATTTCCTCATGCATCTCACATCATTTACTCCAGACAGGCAGTTTATTGAAGGAGCTGTAGAATGGTAAACTTAAAGAGATTTGAGAAAATCCCATCAAAGAGAGGATCTTTAGATTATAAGATGACAGCATTTCACAGTAGAGGATTCTGCACAACACCTAAGTGTGCTGTGAATAGGATCTGCGTAGATTTATCTTTTTTCCCCCTAAGAAGCTGGTGTATTACAGAAAAACTACTTTGTTGATAATTTTTTTCTGATTAATGTTCTTTTAAACATAAACTTTTACTGGCTAATTATATTAGTGTTATTTCAGGTTTCAGATTCAAACAATAATTGCATAATTATTTGAGTGTTATTTCGTATAAATCTGTAGTAGGTACTCGTTTCACTTAATCAGACTCTGTGAGTGCTTTACGACCCCCTCACTTTCTGAAGGAATCGTGATATATGTAAAATTAAATGCAATTGCTGCGAATAGATGAGAGAGGATAGAGAAGGGGATTATCTAAGAATACTACGAAGTTTCAGTTCAACATTGAAAGTGACCTTGGAAAATAGTCCTGAGAGATCTTACTTGATTATAGCAGTGCCCCTCAAACTTTCAATATTTGTGATCTAATATTCAATCATAGATTTAATGGCGGCCCCCCCCCCCTCCATGCAATAACAATGTATTAAATTCAATAATACTGTAATTTGACGCTGAACTTTTAATAAGACTTTAATCTCTGAAGTATATAAACGTCTTGCTCTGCAAGTTCATGAATAGCCCCGTGCGTATATGTACGTCTTTCCGAAGTACGATCTTTTCTGAGAGCTGCTATGCATAAAATTTTTCCGAAGGCTTTGGATTGCAATGAAATGACCTTGACCTTCAGAGGATTTGCTTATTTATTCCTTTTCAACCTCCCTCTCCCCCCAATGCATCACATACACTCGCTTACGTGTTAAACGGTGGCATTGGGGAGTGAATCGCGTAATTTTTAATCGGCACGAAAGGGATTAATTATAAACCATACAAATTAAAGACAAGTGTTAAATTTTGCATATAATTTTACGTATGACAAGTCCATGAAGTCACTGGTAATCTCATTAACCTTATTAAGTCTGAAATGTCACCCATCCGGTATAGTGGTTAGCAACGCTAACTTATGAGCCATAGGTCCTGGGTTTGAGTCCCGGAGAAGGCATGAATGTTTGTAAATATATAGTAAATTCGCGGCATAAGGGTACTCTAAATAGCCATCGAGTCGCATGTTCTCTCGTGAGGTTGGTGGAAAGGGAAGGAAGGCGGGAAGCCCCTGTCCAAACCCAGTGAGTTCTGAGTGAAATTGGAGTGGAAAACGGGTCAAATCGTATTGTCACCTGCATGGTGCTCAAAGCTACGGCTAGAGATAGGCATCATTTAGCCCTTTGCAATGATGCATTTTGTGGGCTTGATCTGGCGTTTGACGGTCAGGTGGCATCAGTAACAGCATCAATTAGGAAAATCATACCACGCGAGTAAGTATTTTTGATATTTATATTTTGATTAAGAAGAATAAACACGCAAACTGTGAAACCTCTACCTGTGATTGCTTCTGATGAAATGTCTGTGAGTTCTAATTCACAAAAACCTCTTTCATTCAGAGACAAAAAAACCATGCTTGAATTTAGAAATCAGGTGAAAAAGGAAGTTTGAAATAATAAATCTGTTGAAGGTAATCATGGGGTTCATCGGTGTTCAGTAAATATGTTACATTAAGATACATACCTCTCAACAAATGCGTTCTGAAATTTTGAAAAAAATTAAAGAGGACTCTCTTTTTCAGCATTTTCAATTATTTCACCAATTTTGTTTAAACTCAGAGCTAAATATATATATATATATTAGTCACAGTTTATTTAAAATATTTGCAAGAAAAATGATCTGAAAATCGACTATTTTCTTTTCACTCTTCTTGAAAGTGATATTAAATTTTTGATATATAATTTTCAACTGTTTCATATTGTATCAAATGCAAAGTTTGAAATTTTTTTCTTTAGTTTATTATTCCTTTCAATGTGATATTGAATTTCACAAGTTGTGCTTGAAGTTTCTTTCGCAAAAAACATATTAGTTTTCGAAGAAATATTCAAATATGCTTATATTGCACATCTTAGTCCCATGAATCTATTATATATCACTTAAAGATTTTCTTGCCATTTTTCTCATTTTAACAATCATGAAACAAATCTAAGAATTCTAAAAGAATTGCATGAAGCTTATTTTATCAGGTGACTAAATGAAAGCATGTAATTGCTTAAGGTATCCGACTACGTTCGGAACCATGATTTTAAAAAAGCACATAAATGTATAATTTTCATAATATTTAGTGTCATTTAGATTAGAATACATGTATAAAATTGTTTTTAGGACATTATGACAAAAAATATGATTTAAATACAATATTTTGGCAAAAAATTAACTTAGAATAACCTTTTTTCCAAATGTTCTCCTTTTGTAAAAAATGCTTCTATTGTATTAATATTCTGCCTGTATATAGCTCAGATTTCTGTACAGAGGCTCAACTATGAGTTTTGAAAAATTCACATTATTTGCAGAGTTACAACCATTTGAAATAATTATCAGCGTTTTTTTCTTAAAATTGCTCCCCTCTGTTGACGTAAAACATAGATAAACCCACTTCTAAGTTATATATTTCAAAAATTCTAGTTGACCCTCTATACAGAGGTCTGAGCTATATGCAGGGAAAATATTATTATAATAGAAGCATTTTTCACAAAAGGAGAACATTTTGAAAAAAGATTATTCTAGGTTAATTTTTTGCCGAAATATTGTATTTAAATAATTTTTTTTGTCATAATGTCCTTAAAACAATTTTATACATGTATTCTAATCTAAGTGACACTAAATATCATGAAAATTATACATTTATGCGCTTTTTTAAAATCATGGTTCCGAACGTAGTTGGATTCCTTAAATTTATAATCTAAAATAAAAATGTACGTGCAAAATAATGTATTTCACTTTTATTTTATGTGCTGCGAATTCTGCTATAAAATTTTAATCCGTATGTACCTAGACTTCTGTTTGGAAGGCAGACAGGGAAAGATAAGAATGATACTTTTTTCAAACAAATATGAGCATTTTGTCTTTGAAAATGCGAAACATTATTGATAATTTTATTCAGTCTAGCTCACGAAGCAGTAATTATTTCAGTAGAAAGGAGCATGAATTTCCTGTCTTATCCTATTTATCAGAGGAAAAAACAGCTTTTTTTTATTTAAATAATATCTGAAGAAATTTCTTTGCTTGACTTATTTATATTTCGTCTTAAAAGAACAATTATAATAACACATACATGTTATATATTCTGTTTATAATTTTTCGGAACCGATGAGAAGGACATAGATGATTTAAATCGAAATTGTAATTTAAATTAAAATGGAATCTATTTCAAATAATAGAGAGATACTCTCTCATTTTTAAAAAGAAAGAAAGACGGGTGTTATAATTACAAAAGTCTGTGTTGCGGCCCGAAAGTCGCTGGTGTAAGAGGGTTCGGGAAAAACAGATAAGATCTAAAACATAGCCACTTTTAACTTGCCACTACATCCTTAAAACTTTATGAAATATACAACTTAATATCTTTACTCTGAGAGCACTCTGAAATCCTAACACTTAATCCGACGCATAAAATTATTGAAAACTACTTAGCTTCAGTCGAAACTTCTTCTGCGATCCTTTTCGAATCCCGACGGCTCGGTTAGCACCAATGATAATTACTGCTACATTCCTGGTGGATTCTACGACGAATATTAATTTGCCATCTCTCAGTCACAAATCACCTTTTCTTATTCTTGGATCTCATCGATTAACCCTTAAATGCCAGGGTTTAAATAGTAGTTATATTTGCATAAAATCAAATAATCTCTACGAAAATCGATTTGTAAATTAAAATCACAGTTAAAAAATATTTTCCTCAAAAAGATTAGTTGAAGAATGCGAATAGTACCCGTTACAACTGTATCCATTAAAGTCAAACGTCTTATAATTGATAAGAACCATATATGCAAAATACACATACTAGAAATACAACAATATGAAAATACATTTTCTTGGGCCCTGTCGTCAAATCAAGATAATTGATAGTATAAGCCAAGAAAACAATTTTGTAATAAATAACTGGGATGTAATCTTTTATCGCAAAAATAGCACGAAAACATAACATGGTCGATAGTTTAACAGAAAAAAGGAGCAAAATTTGATGAGTCTCTTCCAGAAATTAAAAATCAACTCATATTGGGTTTCGAGTATATTGTTGCACAGCGGAAATTATCCTAATGAGAGATTGTTTGTCGTAGATAAAGTAGAGGATGTTTATATCCTGATCCTCTGAGGAGATTTTGGAAAAATTCACAAGGAAAAATTTCACGTGTTTCTTTCTTCTTTCCATTCTATTACTCAAATAATGAGGCATAATTCAAAATATATCTATTTATAAAGTACTACAATAAACACATATATAGCTTGCATAAACTCTCGTAAATGAAAGAGTGGGAATTTAAAGAAGCACTTAGAAACCAGCGTTTCTCAAACTATGAGCACCCCCCTAGAGGGGCGTGATAACTCTACGAGGGGGTCAATGAGCATATTAAAAAGTCGAAAAAAAGATAAAAAAAAACCTATTAATTTACTAAAAGTTTTAAGCAAAACACATTCTGACATAATAAGAATTAAATACACATTTATATTGATATAATACACTTATAAATGTATCAATACTGCACAATGTATTCCATAATTAATTTAACTGTACTAAGTTAAGAACAAGTTTAATGATTACTATTAAACCCCATGAGCTTGCCATATATAAAATTATATACAAAAATTAATACTTATCTTGATAAATTGTACCATTTATAATTAATCCCTCAGCTGCCGATTAAAAGTTACGTGATTCGCTCCCCAATGCCACCATTTTTCAAGTAGGCTTGTGCATGTGATGTATTGAGGGGAAGGGGGCGGAGTAGAAAAGGAATAAATAAGGAAAAATCCTGTGAAATAAGTTAATCCTTCACAGACACTGCCAAGGTTCTTTTATTGCATTCCAAAGACCTTGGAATAATTTTATGGATAGCAGAACATAGAAAAGATCGTACTTTGGAAAGACTTATATACACGTACGTTGAAAATAATGCTTTGGCTGAGTGAAACGTTTATATACGCCTGTGGCACATAAAAGGTTAAGTAATATTAGAGCTTTAGCGTCAAAGTATAGTATTATTGAATTCAATACATTGTTATTGTATGGAGGGGGGCGTGATGAAAATTATGATTGAATATTGGGTCGCAAATATTGAAAGTTTGAGAAGCTCTGACTTAGACGAAATAGCGTTGATGGTATTAAAAGACGTATTAATAAATCAATAATGATCAGATTTAATCTATTATCAGTTTATTCAATCTTTAAATAGTCTATATGAAAATAAATTAAATATTCAAAGCGATTTAATTTAATTCTATTCTTCCAAATAAGAATTACTTGAAAAAAAATCAGGTTTGCCTAAGTTACACAAAATCCGTTGTTTCACAGAATTAATTTATTTCAGTAAGAAATTCCTATTCTGTAACAAAAAAATGGAACTTTAATAAATAATTGGGGATTATGATCAAGTATTTACTTGATTCTAGCTGCATATAGAGCCAGTTGCTCATTTCAAGGTATTACATCGCATCTAAGCGAATAATATTACCCTTAACGCCAAAACGCTTAAGACGAAATATTGGTTAACACGAAATAATACAACGGTTCCGACAAACTACTATATATTTTCATGACTTTTTCTCTTTACACGAATAAAAAATCGTTTAACACGAAAAGTTTCCCTTCTGAGAAGGAAACAAATACGGAAAATACCAGACGCTCAAACGAGATTTAAGAGGGGTCGTGAAATGAAAGAGAAGTGGTTTCACATGTTTCGTAGAAAGGAGAATAACTTGGCTTTGAAAGATCTTTCGAATATCCTGTGACAGAAGGCCAATTTTGTTTATCTTAGCTACGTTCGCCCTCAACCCGTACAAACGCCGTACAAAAATATCTCATTTCTCATTCGGTGACGAGTACATCACACTGCGATTAAAAATCAGTAAGATTGGCTCGCGTTTTTCCTTCTCTTTTGAAGAATTTTTTTACAGTACAATGGCAGACTGTTTTCTTCACTATAAATGAAGACGCTGCTTCTTAAGGCTGTTGATCAAAAACTGAAAACGAAAAACGAAATCTGTAAAGATTTTGGTATTGCTAAATTATGTATTTAATTTCATTAAGCTCATGTGAAAGTTTTTGTTTCATTAACTTTTATTAAATACATGCATACATACATATCTACGTAAATAAAATGTACTCTAATGAACTTAATTTTGTTGAATATATGTTTTTATTCGCAATATGACACGAAAAAATATTTCAGTCTCCTCAGTTTTGTGTTAAACGATTTTCATTGTATTGAAATCAAAAACATTTACATCGTAAATGCACACGTTCTCTAAACCTTAGATTTCTGATGAGAGAAGCCGATTCAGGCACACATGCTCTGAATTTCTTTTTTATTAATTTGTTCTGACCTCAGTAATGCTTCTATGATGCCCTCCAAATCCTCTACTTTTTTGGTTCAGGTAATCGAGAGGACATTCTTCCGAACTTATGACCAGCGTTGTTGAGTTGAGTGTTGGGGTCTTGGTGTCACTGAATACTTGTCGGGTGGAGGAACTAATTTAGGTTAAGAGGTGTTGAAAAGCTAAAATCTTATTTTTTTGACGATTTGAGATTTTTACATTTTCAAATTGTATAGATTGTAACCTTTTTAAAAATACCTTACTTTAACCTCTGGGGTAATCAGAACCCCTTAAAACCTATTTTTAAATAATCGTAGTAACTAGGCCACGCCCATTTGAATGGCGAAAAATGTAAACAAAGAACTTCGTTTTTGCTTAAAAAAGGAACGTCTGATATAAACCAAAACATGTATCTTTTATTGTAAATTGAGTCTTTTATTTTTTTTATTTCCTAGCTTATTAGAAGTCTCAATGTATACATTAAAATCAATTTATCTCAAAATGTAAATTTTGATGTTCGATGTACCTTTTCTGAGAAATCACTGTTGACAGGTATGTAAATGTTTTATGATATATTTATAATGATGTCCAGTATATTCTAAAATGTGTTTTTTTGTAAAAAACTCAAAAATTTATTTTTTACAAATTTTTTATGTGAAAAATGGGTCAAATTTCGCAATGTTTGATAAAATATTTCATAAAGTATTAAAAAATTTAAAATTAGCTAAAAGCTCATTTCTGTGTGATGAGAAAGGCGTACTTTAATTGTATGAAAAATTTCAAGCATGTACATATAACAGATTTGAGGAAAGGTGCATCAAAATAGCCAATTTAACATTGTCAGTATATATAGAGAGAGAGGTTTCCAACTCTTCTTAAATCTATTGAGGGAGTCATCCCGTTAGCGTGATGTGGAAGTTTGGAGAGTGGAGAGTAGTGCCGTCTTCGTGATTTAATCACGATTCATAATTACAAGGTCCATCTCGAATAGTCCTTGTGAAACTTCAAAGTGTAGCGCTAATAAAAAATCAAATCAAATCCCACTCTCATTCATTCCCTAGACATTTTTTGAACAGTCATGTCCATTAGAAACTGTACTATTACAAAGTAAACTTCCTTTCATGGGTTTGCTGTTCAAGCTTCATCATATTTTTAAGATAATTCTTTAAAATAATAGAGCTGCAAATACACGTTTCTTCTCTTTATAAAGAAAACTAAAATTTTAGACAAAATTTCAATTTAATAGAATTTTTTTTTTCTAAATAGGATCAAATGTTAAATTCGAGAAATAAGACAAAATACATAAATTTCCCTCTGAAATCAATCCTTATTTACTATAATTTTGTATGAACATAAGAACAAAATCAATTAATATTTAATCTAAAGTATTTATTCCTTCATTACTTGTTCTTTTTTTAAACTTTCGTTTAAATATTTTAAATTTACTGATTGGAAAAATGATACTCAGTTTGTTTCGATAAGAAGAATTTCAGCATCAAAATTTTTTTACAGAAACAATTAGGAACATTTTAATAATGAGGATGTTTTAATTTTATGTGTTACTAATGAATTTGATGGTCAAAAAATTAAAAAAATGCATTGAAAGTATGTTTTTCCATTTTAATTATAAATCCATATTACTCTTTCGATGTTCAAGAGACAGGAAAGCTTAATTTTCTTCTTGTAAACACCACGACTTTTACTCAGATGACTTTCAGAGATAATGAGATTTTTTTTCTTTTTCAGTTTTAGATTTATTTACCTTCAGATAGAATATTCCGATAAAAAACTCCAGTTTCTGTAATTAGAGGAGCTTGAGTCATTTATAATTTTCTGGAAAACTTTATCCTCTTACCTTAATTTGTCAAAACCTTTTTTTTTTCTTTTATCAAGACCAATATGTAGTTTCTTTCGCAGTTAATGTAGATTTTTATCTTTAAAATATTTATTAGAATATTTTCTTGAAATAAACTCTTTCTGAAATAAATAAAATATATATAAACTCTCTGTTTTAAGAGAATATTCTTTTTTTCTACAAGCATTTTATACAATCTTGAGCTGGAAGAATGAAAAAAAAAATCTATACTAAATTAAAATTTTTCTTTTGTATTAAAAATTTATTGAATTTGCTTGGAATAGAGTTTCGAATATGCAAAATAGTCTCATGATCACAAATATATCATTATAATCATAAGCAAATAAACCATTATTTTTGTTTGCTTCAAGTGTTCTTTGACCATGATTGCATAAAAGTGTTTTTAAATAATTTTTAATGTACCATTTTTATGCAAAAAGATGTTGCAATGAATTAAAATGATATTCTGGTAACTATAAAATCATATAGTTTTCTACATAAATATGTAGATTTATGCAAATATTCCATTACTTTAAATTTCTATTTTTCCCGACATGGAAATCTAATACATGAAGTAAAAGGGAATTAGTTTTAAATTGAATGGAATTGAAAGGAAATATTTATTCATCTCCAGCGAAAGAGTTTTTATATTCAAACTTTTTGTGTTACTTTTTATATAACTTACTAATGAATTTTATCAAAGCTTTCAAATTTATATTTTTGATTCTTTTGCATTACAGTCGTATTTAAATTATGAGTTCGGTGTCTATGAATTGATTTAGGAGGAATTTTTCGACGGACATATATTTTATTCATTTACATGCATTCACAGAACACATTCTTCTACCGAATTTCTATTTTAACCCGCGATCACTCGCGCGGGGTGTTCTGTACACCCCAGCAACAAGAAAATCCTTCCAGGATTCTAAAAAGAATGTGCAGAACCACGATTTCTTCTGTAGCTGCACATTTTAGGTCATTGAACGTTCAGGCCTGATGCAATCCCTCTTTCTCGAAAGATTGGAATGTAATGACCTTCAAAAGTTTATCTGGGGGCTGAGAACTCTCACGAGAAGTTGACCATTTGTATACAGTCTACTCTGAATGTTTGGAAAATGATTAAAATATTATTTTTCTACACTTTCTACTATCATTATTTCATTAATTATAAAGTATATTTATTACTGGTATATACGCTTCACACTGGTATGTGGAAAAATTTTAAATTATGTGTTTTAAAATGAAAATTTTGTATGTTTTGTTTAAATTAATGTTAGTCTCATTTGTATGCAATAAATTTAATAATTTTATTTGTATAATTTAAAAAACATCTTGTACTTTATAAATATGTATCATAATGACTTAATTTTTATTTTCATAATTAAATACACGTGTTAAAAGTTTGGGGTGTTCTCTACACCCCGCGAGTAACGACGGTAGCAAAAACAGGCGTGAGTGACCGAGGGTTAACTATCTAGTTTATAGTCTCTGGTCACAGGTTTTATCTCGTTGGTCACTTGATTTACAATCCCGAAGTTCACTATTGACCATTCGTATCTTTTTCGAGGATTTTTTTTCTTCGGTAAACACGATTGACGCGTCCCCGAGATGTCCTAGGGATTTCTTTTTACTTTCGACCCTTCTGATCACTTCATTTCTTCTAAACGATAACATTCGTATTAAAATTTTACCCTAATTCGTAGTGTGAAGCCCAGTGGCTGAGTGGTAGCGTATCGAGCTTCTACACTATAGTTCCAGCATCCAAATTTCGGGCTGGGTAAGGTCTACTCAGCCTTTTGATCGATAAATGAGTAGCAAGCTTTGGCTTGGGAACTAAACGCAGGTGGTTTCACTTCAGACTGACCACCTGACTTTACTTACTTTCTTACTTGGGAGAATCGAGCTCACCCGAAGGGTTTCAAGTTGCGAACTGACCCTCCAAGAAGATACTTTACTTTTTTACTATACGAAATACGTATACAAAATGGTCCCGAATGAGGCCCCCCCCCCCACCAATTCTAGAGAGCAGGCGGAAGAATATAAGATACAGTAAAAGTACTTTATAATAACAATGTAAATACAAAAGAAAAACACAAACACACAGATGCTGTCTTACTAATAAGACAGGAGAGACTTTGCGAAAGGAATCAGATACACAAAGTTTATAATCCTATTAGGGAAGGGGAAGAATGCTAGATAAAAGAGAGTGAAGGTCCAAACACCTTTTTTTTCTATTATATTTTTGAAAGGAGAGAAATAGAGACAGTTCTCACACAGCAACAGATGAGAAACTCTCTGACCACCTGACCGGAACATCTGCTCCTGCAGCTCAGTACCTCAAGGACATAAAAACTGAGATACATATGCACAGAAAGCCTTGAACCTCATGGGATCCTGCGCCACCGAGTTTAGTTTAGTTTAATTAGTAGTATAAACGTTTTCACAACAAGGTTCGACAATAAATTACAAGGTCCCTCGTCTATAGCCTTTGAGATGTTTCAGAATGCAACATAAATTAATTTGATTTTAATTTACGTTGCATTCTGAAAAATCTCAAAGGCTATAGACGAGGAACCTTGTAATTTTGAATCATGAGGAAGTGACGAGAGAACACCCGCTTTGGTACTCTTCTCTTCAAACTTCCACATCAAGGCAACGGGTAGACGTTGAGCCACGACAGATTTAACTTGTATCGGTTTTACTACACGGGGAGCCTTCACTGCCTCGAGGTTTCGAACCTTCGATTCAATAATGCTGGCTATGAGTTCGTGACCATGACCACTATGCTACAATGGCCACTTTAATTCATGTAATCAAATTATCTCACAGAAGAGATCTCACCGTATTAATTGCAAATGTTTTACGATTTTGTTATCGTTTGTAAATATTGATTTTGATACTTTTGAAACTTTTTGGTATCAATCAAGTGAAAGATTTCGATGCTATTTTTTTGATTCCCGAATTATTAGAAATAACTGTTAACCCCTTAACTGCCACCGGCGCATATATTCGACTCGCTTGTTCGTGCTGCTGACGGATAAATACGTCCTTCCAAAGTACAATTCTTTGCATTGTGCTGTTCTCTTTAAATCTAGTTCGATGGCTTTGGAATAAAATAAAATGACATTTACAGTGTTTGGAAAGAATTTATTTATTTCAGAGTAAAATTTACTTATCTGTGCCTTTTCTTCTCCCCCCCCCCCAATACACTGCTTAAGCCCACCTATGTGGAAAATGGTGGCACTGGTGAGCGAATAGCGCAACTTTTAATCGACAGTTAAGGGGTTAAATTGCTTAAAACACAAGGAGAAAATGCTAAAATTTTCTAACAATATTGAAGAAACTACTACAGAATCTACTTGAAAACAAAAGCTAATCGACCTAGACTGAACTTCAGGATGTTCGCAGTATAAACTAACGTCCCCTTCTCAGATAAGTCAAATCTTCTCAGATTCCACACATTGTTGAATAAGAAATCGAAGTCGGATAAAACACACGAGCACATCTGACGGCAAACGCTCTCGGTGCGAATGATTATAATCTTCGATATTCAATATGCCGTATGTTATAACGGACGATTAACCCTTGATTGAATAATAAATTTTAAAAGACTTATATATTGATTATCAGTTAAGATGAGTATGAAAAGAAAGAATTATTCTGTCGATTACAGGAAAATGAGATGACGGAGGAGTCCATGAGTAAAATTCGTATTATATTTTGTAAAGGGGAGGCGGTGAATCTTCGAACGACCCGAAAATGACAATTAGAGGACGATAACTTCAGTCAATAAATTGATGTGGTAAACCTCCTGGAAATAAAACGTAATCTTCTCTCTTTGAAAAAAAATTGATGTAAGATCGGGTCTTATTTTAGGAGAAGATCCTTCAAATTACTGAAGAAATTTGCAACTAAATATTTCAAAGTAATGAGTAAATTATTACCGAAGTCATTAAAATATTGTTAAGGGGGTTTTTTAGATTATCCAAAGTATTGCCGAAATTACAAAAAAATATTATTAAATTCTCTAAAGAAACTACTCCTAAATTCTCCCCAACCAAAGAATTAAATGAAATACCTTTACAAATACTGCAAAATTCTTTATGCGAGGTGATTATAATTAAGCAGCCATTTTTAAGAATGATGCTGCAAAGAACCACTGATCAGAAGGACTTAAAATTTAAAGACAATATTCGTAAAAGGGGAGAGGGAATGGTATGCCATTAGAAAAAAAGTTCCAAGGAATATTAATAGAAAGCACTGTTGGTGGAATAAAAAAGGTCTAAATTCTTCAATGTATTGCTATTAAAATGTAAACACTACTATTAAATTCTCTAAAGTATGTTGAAGCTACTCCTAAGTTCTCCCAAACAAAATGATTAGTTCAAATATCTTTACACAAACACTACCAAATTCCTTATGTGTGTGTGTTGTGTGCAAGATGATTATAATTAAAAATTCCCTTTAATAAATGATGCTGCTAACAAGAGCCACTGATTATAAGGATTTCAAATTTAAAGAGAATATTCACGAAAAGGGGAAGGGGAATGGTATAACATTAGAAAAAAGTTCCAAGGAATATTAATCGATAGAACTATAGGCGGCCTAACGAAAGTAGATTCAGCTACATGGGGCTTTTTAATCGAATTGTAACATCATTGGCATAAGTTGCACACGAAACCAACTGTACTTTTCAATATGCATGATTATTTCGGTATTTTGATAGGGAAATACGACTTTCAAGTCATAAAATAGCTGTTGGTTTATAAGTGAAAAGTCCATCCATTACGGAAAGGTCGTATCACATTGGAGAAAAAAAATCTGTTTTTAACTGTCATTGGACTAAAAAACGCCTATAAAACCAACATGAAAACGTCAATGAATTTTTCTTATACTATACCGTTTTCCTATTCTACAAGTACGTCCTGTTCAAATTTGGAGTCATTCTGAGCAGTGATTCTTTTTTTTACAGCATTTTTAAAAATGAACTTGAATTATAATGACTGTATTTTATACTTTCTGATTCTAAATTGATAATAATAACAAGTGGAATCACACGTACACTCATTAATATTTCTCTTTACATATAACACTTCAACAATTTTTTGTTCAGATATTGATTTTTTCCATAAAAAAAATAAATAACACTAAATTCATTGCAATAGAATTCAATTTTAGAAGGAACTGAAAAGCATTTGATCAATTTTGTGCTATAGATTTGTCCTTGCAATTATCTCAAATTATCAGACAAGAAAATCACAATCATTATCTAAAGATTTTGTTTAGTAAAAATACTTATTTATTCTAGAGAAATGATCGAATATTTCAGCATTTTTATTTAATTCACTTGATTATTTGAAGATTTTCGTGTAAACAGGGAAATAAAATATCAGAAAAAGTTTAAGGAAAATAAAATATTTTATTAAAAATGAAAATATATCAATTTGATTCTTAGAAAAACAGCATTGATTGGACCTATTAAAAAGGTTTTATATCATTGCTTCATATTTTTGATGTGTTCGTTTAATCAATTGCCTTTCAATTATTGAAAAACAATTTAATCTTTTTCATTGAAAAGATATCAAATTTTGAAAATTGGAAGCAAAATTATATAGACAGGCACATTTGATTTTTAGATATCCGAGCCACTATTCTGAGGAAAAACGTTTCTACTCAGCTATCCATTTAATCACTTATTTACTCATAAGAATTACTTTTTTACATAAGGATTTAAGCAGAAAAACTGAAATTTTTGTACAGATAATTTGTTAGTATATGTTTAAGCTAATTTGAATTTTATTAGCAATATATTCTATTGGCAAAATACTTTACCAAGCTCATCAATTACGGTGACCAACACAGAAACTTTAGCTATATGCGCAATTGGAACAGCAATTGTCGCCTTAAGAGAGAAAGTCAGCTTAGTTATGCCGAAAACAAGAGATGTTTGCATACTGAAATAAAATATGTCTTTCCGGCCTGCTGTACGCATGTTGCTGCGTCATCCCATCTGTTTCTTAAGATCGAATTATCCTCGAACTCAAACGAAGGCACACAACACCCAGAACATCTTAGGTAGCGTGCTTTGGATGCTATTCATAAAATCCCGTGCGATTATTTGCAGATCTACACTGACGGCAGCATGGGTAAAGGCACTATCTCGGGTAGTGGAATTTTCAGCAAAAAGGAAAATGGTATTAGAATCTGTATGAGGAACCCTGACTACTGGTCAATTTTTCCGGCAGAACTTTTATCTATTGATGAGGTTTTGAAATTTGGCATTACTGAGAGTGTCAATACAGATATTTGTATATTGAATGATAGCCGAAACTCTCTGTATTCATCATCTTCCGGAACAGTTAAGGCATGGTGACAGGACGACAATAAGTATTGTAAAGCTTTTAAATTTCTCGAGTGCTGATGTTAAAATCTTTTTTCCGTGGATACGGTTGCACGTGAATGTCTGTGGGAATGAGATTTCAGATGATCTTGCCCGAGAGGGCAGCTTTAAGGATTCTACACACGGTAGCTACCTTATTTATTCAGAAATATCTTCCCGGGTCAAACAAGATACAAGTTACTTTTGGAGGCAGTTCCCTGTATATGAGGGGTATGAAGGAGGCCGATCTGATGCTGCCTTGATCGGGACAAGCAGTAGGCGAGATGAAACGATTCTTTGCTAGGGTTTGCAGTGGACATACGCGAACTCAACGGCATGTGGTGGGTATTAAAGATTACCTTCCTTGTCTGAATTGCATTGTGACTAAAGCCGCTCCTGCCTACATCTTGCCTTGTATGGGTTGTCATAAGAGCCAACTGCTCCTACTACAGTTAAAAACACTTGGATTCATGGACTTGATCTAGATGTTTCTGTCGATCACAAGTTGGATAAGAAACAACAACATAGAGTTCTCTATATATATATATANNTATATATATATATATATATATATATATATATATATATATATATATTTGTTTATTATTTAGTGGCTGTGACAACCAAGTGATGATTGTGGTGAACTCGTGTCCATGCATTAACCTATAGAGTCATGAATTCTAGTCCTGTTATAGGTCTTCCGAGTATAGAGGGAATGGTGGACACTAAATATATCGAGGCATTAAGTTGGTGCGGAAGTTTGAAAAGTGGGTGCATCGTCCTCTTCACTTGACTGAGGTTCAAAATTACTAGGTCCGCGACCCTCGTGTTACTTTAAAGGGAAATATTAATAATCAATCAATAAATGTTTATTAAGTAAAAACTTTCTTGCTGGGGAAATGGATTGTGTTTTAGAAGAAAAAAAATGTAGTGGTGTTTTCTTTTTACCATCACGGTATTTATTCTCCAGTAGCACGCAGGCTTACGAAAAAAAAATATTTCCACCCATTTAAAAATTTCGAAAGGGTAGAAATTTCAAAATTCCCTCTGAATTTTTGATAATAGCTATTATTGTACATATTATGCATTGATACTTAATGTATGTGTGATACTCAAATAAAAATAAATTTCTGTAATACGCATCCTTTATGTACTTTATTAAAGACATGTTTGTGCTATTCTGATAAAACTGTGAACTGAAAAAAAAGCAATAAAGAATGATCGATGAAGATTAATGGAGAGCAAAAGAAAATCTCAAATTCTTACATTATTTAAATAGTTGCTGCAAACTTCAAGTGTCTGCCCTTTTTTTGTCTTTTACTGAATATCTTATAATAAAAGTTGTATAGTTAAAAATAATAATTATGTGTTCACTTGGAAAAAAAAGAGCCTAAAAAGTCTCTACTTCGATTTTATAAGTGCATCCATACATATATTTATTCAATTTTATGAATGATTCATTTGTAAAATAAACATACAATGTATTTCATTCTTAAAATGTTGCGAAGAATTCTTTTTTTTTTTTGCTTGAACTAATGCAAATTTTCTCTCTTTCTGAGTTGAGAGAAAATATGGACAATATCTCTTATTAAAAATGGAAACTTTACTTAAACAAACTTTTAGAAAAAAATTCTTCCATTTAGCAGTCTCTTAACTAAATTATTCTTTGCCTAGCATCTTAAAAACTGAAATCTATAATAAATGATAAACTTTTTTTAAAATGTGTAACTGTGATGAAACTTTTTAGAATGTATAAAGCATAAACATTTTTCTTAAAATGAGTAAATGATACAATTTTTTTCCTTAAAATGCATAAAGTGTTTATTGCAACAAGTATAGTTAATTCATGCTTTTCTGATTTATTATTACTTCTTATACTTAGAAGATACTTATCTAAAAGAGCAATTCTTAAATAAAAAAAATTTGTATCGAGATTAAATCTTAATTGATCAGAATTATAATTGTTATTGAGAAATTAGGATTGGAAGTTCAGTTGTCTTAATTATGTGTAACAGAAAACTTTATAATGCGGACTAAGGGTTATTTGACTGGAAATATATTTTCTTTTGCAAAAACTAGATAAATTTGCGTATCAAAACATTGTATTAAGCTAAAAAAAACATCGGTCATTAAGAGCCACATCACCACTGGAAGTATTATCACACATTTTCAGAGGTTTATTTCTTTTAATTATAAATTGAGCAGAAGCATGCATCGAAGGAAACCAATCTGCTAATTTAAAAGTCTTCAAACATCGTCGACTCATGTAACCGTTGAAACTGTACGGTGATTCCGAAGAACCCCGAAGACCTTAGAAAATATACCATAAAATAATATTTAAAGTGGATCAACATGTCGTAGGTACTTTAAATAAACATTAAAAATACTGTATTTTTACTAAAAATCTCTATTATAATATATTAAATTACCTCGGGGTATTATCTACCATTGCATTACATTTAATAACCGTGCTAAGTTTTTGTAATTTTTTTTTTACACAAACTATATATAAAAAGTTAGGTCTAATGAAGCTATCTACAGTCGCATTTTATATTCCGCCTTAATATGTTTATATATCTTGTTCCCACATACGTTCATAAATATTTTTCAACCTAAATACACTGTTAAGAATGACATTAAAATGTTTATAACTGTGTGAGAAACTTCAGCGTATATTCTGATAATTTTTACAACCTTAAACTTAGTAGTTGTTCCTGCTTAAATTTAGACTTGATAAGTTGATAAGTTGTTTCTTCTTCATTGGCAAGCCTTCTGATTTGTCCATTCATTCTTGAAGTAATATACTTTTACGAAATTTGAGATTTTATTTTCTTTCCATAAAATATTTATTTACATTTTTTTTTATTGTCTTTAAGAATTCGATTTTTAATTAAAATTAAAATGTTACTAATATTTTGGCGATTTGGTTAAGGAAATAGGAATCACTTACAAAAACCCTGTGAAAGTTCCTCGAAACCCAAGTTGAAGACATCTGGACTAGTGTATTGATTTGAAGAAAGTGGATATGAAAAAAAAGAAAAAAAGCAAGCAATAGTAAGGTTCTCGAGAACTACATTTTTTCTCCTATATGTGTATAAGCATTTTTATATCCACTTTAATGATTCATTTGCGTGTGCTTTCAGAACTTAAAAAATATTTACAGATATCAGAGAAAAGTAAAAATCTGCAAAGAAACTTTCTTTTTGTTTTCTTTCTTTCAGATTCATTTTATTTCTTTCAAATTGGTACATCTGTTTAAAATTTAGGGGAAGAGTAGAATTTCTATATTGGAAAAACATAGCGTTCACGAATTCAAACTGACAGATAGAATTCAAGCCTTAATATCAAGTAAAGATAAGAATCAGGAATGGGACCTCTCTTAGGAACTATTATGGTCAATTTAGCATGTTTATTTGAAATATCAATATTTCTATGAAATATACTTTTAAACATATTTTTATAAATATACAGTAAAGTACGTTTAATGCGAAAATGGTCAAAATGGAATATTGGTTTACATGAAATAATATGACGGTCCCGACAAACCTTTTGCCTTTCATGCATTTTCATGCATTTTTTTCTCTTAACAAGAAACGAAAATCTCTTAACACGAAAAAATACTGTGCTTCTTCTTCTAGGGCTGGAAAGAAGCTTCTGGAAATAAACAAAATACGAAAAACATCAGACATTTAATGAAATGTTTGAGAAAGTTTCTGTATTAACGGACTGCCCTACTGTATCTTTGGAAGAATTCGTTGCAGTAGACGAAAATAATGTGTGTATAGCCCAATTATGGCAGATAAAGAGATTTTGGATTTTGTTCAAAGCTCAAAAAATATCATTGATGCAGATTTCGAAGCCGAAGATGAAATGAATATGCAGCTCCTGTTCCCATGTCATCCGAAAAGAGTGGGACGAGGCTTTATCGCATCTTTCACTAAAATCCTCTTGGGGAATCTTTGGGGCCAGAATGACATTTCATTCCAACCAACTCAAGAAGAAAACGCGTTATGCAGATTAGGAATGATTATATATGTTGAAGCTTTAGCATTCGCGAGGGAGGCTAAGGGGAGCTTTAGAAGTCTTAGGAAGTATTATAAGAGTCATATAGAAGTGGGTTCGAAGTCAGAAGGTTGCCTAGTTGCCGAATCAAGTTGAATTACAATATTATATATAAGATATAAAGATTGGTAGCTGTTCGCCGTGGAATATCGGTGAGAGATATAATATTAAACTTTAATGATAGAGCGGGCTCTAGTTAGTTAAGGAATCGGCTATAAATATATAGATTCGGTGGTTAATTTATCATAAAGATAGTGAGTAGTATATAATACGCTATTTGCTAAGATTTGTAATTTATCTCATATCCCTCCTGATCATTATCCTCTAAGACTTGTGTTGCATTGCTTAATATAAATTGAGAAAATAATTAAACTAAATTTACTATGGAAGGTTTGAGTGGTCAGTCTTTTATCCCTACAAACTTAGGACGCGTGGATGAAGAGATGATACCTCCAGCTCCGGGAGGGGGGTGATCACAAGAGTGTGACGGGCTCACGCGTCTTTTCTGTAACATAACCTCTGACGTCCAAGATTAATGGCAAATCTTTTCCAACCCAAATCCAAGAAGTGAAATGCAATTGTAAAATGCAAATAAGATAGCCTTTAAAAGAACAGAAGTTTTAGTAAGCAGGAGGGCAATTTAGAGAAAGTTATGTTTAGAAGAGATAGAAGTGTGAATTGACGGCCTATCAAAGGATTACCCAGATTTCTAGCCATTACTACAAGGTGCATACTATTGCACGCGCGCTTAAAAGTCTCTGAAAGTGATTGAACCTTAGCTTGATTCAAGGTAGGACTGATTATTTGATATTAGAACTTTTAATATTATCAGAATTGAAAGTAGGCGGATAATATAATTATTTCGATAAGTGATCAAAGTTACGCGATCAGGTTTAACTACAGCTGTGGGTTTGGTTTATTCTCACTTAATATAAGTTTATCTAATTTATTAAAAATTTAAGTTATATTCTTAATAAAGTCATATTAAGAATTTTAAAATGTCGATTCATTTCGAGAATCCCACACCTCTAATTCACGCTGACAATCAAAGATATGGTCGCCATAGAAAGACCATATCACAAGAGGGACACCATAAAATGTATGCGCACTTATTTAGACGCACATTACATTGATGAAATGAATAATAAAATGGACGACATCGAACAATTTATTAACTAGTTCATGCTGAAAAAGAAAATCCGAAGAAAAATATCAGATTATTTTCTAAAAACGCAATAGATGTTTTATTTTTCAAATAATTTGAGAATTGTGTGTTAAATTTCCTAAAGTTCTTGAGAATGTTTTTGTTTCATCGACTTTTATTAAATACGAGCATGCATACATATCTATAATAAAAAAAGCAAAATGCATGTAATAAAAATAAATGCAATCGAATAAACTAATTTTTGTTGAATACATGTTTTTTTCAACATCCTTTAACACGAAAAAATATATCAGTCTCCTCAGTTTCATGTTAAACGATTTTTACTGTATAGTAATTTTCTTCATACATATTCTTAATTCACTGCAGTTAACTTGACGTATGCTGTAGCCTCAACACACTATGCTTCTAGATTTCTATAGTATTCATTTTATGCTACAGTATATGTGATTTTTCACACATCAGAATATATTTCGTTTGAGCACCTCTTATATTTTTTGTATGTTGCTTTATTTGAAAAAGGCGATAATACCAAGAGGAAATTATTTATGAAAATATGGGGGAAAGTGACTCATGGTTTACATATAAAAATAAGAAATATACAATCCCTTTATAATAATGTCAAAAAGGATGAATGTCTGCACAGAGAGAACATTTATTTTCTACGTGTAAAGCAGTCTTGTATTCATTTGTTAATTAACTACCTTTATATAAGAGTAAATAAGTAAAACTTTCTTCCTAAACTGAGCTTTTAATTTTCTTTGTAATATAAACAATTTTTAAATTTATGACAAAGGCTACATTATCCGAAGAAATAGCGTTTTTGTTCTATAGAATATTACCACTCCTGAATAATTAAGATACTTCTAGACGCCATATATTTTGTTTTTGAAACACTTGAGGCATTATCTAAACTAGGACAAGACGCATAGATTATTTTAATGTCGAATAACACATTCAGAATTCATTAGACTTTAGACAGTATTATACAAAAAACCTTGTTTTGCAACGAATTATTATTTTTTTTTGATATTTGTCATATGTTTTTATTAATATTTATCAAAGGTATTAACACATAAAATTCACTATGAAATTTTTTTAAAAGATCCATTATAAAACCAGGTATATGTTTGGATAATCACATAAACGAAAAAAATGAATTATTGGCCGTGGGTAGTAGGTAGCCTGGTGGTTAGAGCATCGAACTCCAGACCAGAAGGCCTGGGTTCGATACCCGATGGCACCAAATACCCTCCGAGTACACACGAAGTACTTGCTCGTTAAATAGGTGGGTCCGAAAGTCTTGTGGGTTGAATCTCGAGTGCCGGGGACTTGAGAATATTTCCCTCCCCTCCAGTCCCATGGCAAAAATGTGGAGGTGGAGATAGGTGGTGTCGCCATCTATCGTCCCTTTGGGGAATTTCACCGAGCTAATTCGTTTTGTCACCTGTATGGTGCTCAAGGCCTAGGCCAACGACAGGCCTACTTCAAGCCCCTTGGCACGAAGAATTTCGTGAGCCTCGTTTTGACTACATCAGACAGGTCAACAACAATGGTAGTTATAGTAAATGAAAAAAAAACTATGCAACAACTTTCTTTTAATAAATTTAACGTGAAATTGGAGGTTACAGAACAAGACCTGACAGATGTAATAGAAAATTAATTTTTCTTTTAAGTTTTCTAACTAGACAGATCTTAAAAACAAAATCCTTATGCTCTCTGGTACGTAAGTAAATTAGATATTGGATTAGAGAGCAAAATTCCAACCATACCTCAAACAATACTTAAAAATGCATCAAAATGTTTTTCAAAAATGTGGATGATTTAGATAACTTTTAGTTTGCAAAACAAATCACAAATCTCAGCTTCACTCAATCAAAAAAAAATATGTCTTAGTCAATCCAACTTTTTTATGAATTTGTTTAACTTTATTTTATTCTTTATTCTTAAACCTCCTTCTGGATTGCAGTCAGAATCAAGTCAAAAATTTCTACCTTTATTCTGATTGGATGTTACTTCTCCAGATCTACTGGTACCCAAATAACCAATCTTTTCGGTCGGCCTATCAAATTGCTTCCTCTTTCATTGCATTTAGTCAAATTCTCATGAAGTTTTTTTTTCCCCTCGAAACTTCTGATTTGCTTGCTACAACCGGATTGGTTAGACACAATGCCCCGCCCACTCCTCTAATCCCTCAATATCTGCTTATTGCAATTTTTAGAAAAACTTAATCAGTTTTCATAAAAATTTTTGATCTTACAAAGCAATAATTTGTTCTTTTATAGTAAGTACCACATTTAAGGTATTCGACTACGTTCGGAACCGTGATTTTGCAAAAGCGTATAAATGGATAATATTTATGATATTTAGTGTCACTTGGATTAGAAAATGTGCATAAAATTGTTTTAAGAATATTATTACAATAAAAAATTACTTAAGTACAAGATTTTTACAAAAAATGAATGAAATTTTCAAAATAGTCTCCTTTTGTGAAAAATGCTTCTATTATAATAATATTTTGCCTGTATATAACTCAGAC
>BMAV01009277.1:35915-45978 GCA_019973955.1 Trichonephila inaurata madagascariensis
AATATTATTATTTTAGAAGCATTTCTTATAAAAGGAGAACATTTTGAAAAAAGGTTATTCAAAGTTAATTGTTTGCCAAAATATTGAATTTAAATAATTTTTTTCCTCATGTCCTTAAAACAATTTTATACGTGTATTCTAATCTAAGTGACTCTAAATATCATGAAAATATCCATTTATGCGCTTTTTTAAAATCATGGTTCTAAACGTAGTCAGATACCTTAAGCTCTGAGTAATGGTAGAATTTTTTATAGTTACAAAAACATCTCCGATCAAAGATAGAGCACGGCAGGGTTATGTGTGTTACCCAGTCCCCCAACTACTCTACTCTGAAGAAAATGTTTTCTGAAGTAAAAACTTCCACACATATTGCAATTGGAATTTAAACAAACGAAAGTGATAAAATTTTTTGCAAGAAAATTTCCAAAAGATGAAAAAGATAAATAAATCAGTGGCGCAAATAATGCGGTTATGTTTATCTCAGAGGTTGGGAACTTTTTACCATTAGATGCAGCATAGGTTGATGTACCTATAAATGCGACTTTTATGAAATTATTATAGTTTTTGTATAGATTTAACAATTTTGTGCCTCTTATATAGAAATATTATTAAAAAAAACTTAATTCTTATTTATTTATTATTTGATATAAAAACTTACAATGTAAAATATTTTTGTTATTCACATAAGGGTAAAAAATTTTATAACATTCATCACTCGGATTATTATTTTTTCTATAAATTTATTTAACTCATAGATATTGTAACTTTCTTTATTTCACTGTTGTTATTTTTATTTATGTGTGTGTAAGCATATATATATACATATATTTGGATCAAACTTCATAACGTGATGCCTTAATTGTTCTTCTTTATGAGTGTGTGTTGTAATGTTGCCATGTTGCACTAGATGGGGTTCTAACATTAGAAATGTATAATAGAATATTCCAGCGAACAGTCTCATTGAAACATGCATACATTCAGGCCGTTCCTTATTTAATTCCATTGGCTTGCAAACTGTTGTAATCTATATAATTAAATATAATTATATAATTAATTAATAGAAGTACTAGCTTTTATGAAGGCCGGGGTTCCCCCCTTCTCTGTTGCATTGGGTGAAAAAATACAACTATGAAAAATGAGTTTTTGTTCACTGCTAAAATATGTGCTCCGAAAGAACATTTCAAAAGATGTTTTGATGTTTTGGTGTAAACACATTGATCCATATAGGTTTTCAATACAACGGCTGCTTCCTGGTCTCTTTAAATTATGCAGCATTCATTTAACGTTCCATTCAATCAAAGTCATGAAACACCCAATTGCTGTCTAGAAAATTTCTGACAGCAAAAAGTTAATTTCCTGTTTTTGTTCTTTCCTTTCTATTTATATGTTTGTGTACTACATAATGATTTATTTTTCGAAGCTCCATGTGAAAGCGCTCATTCAGACTCAGGTTTATACATCATTTCCTTCCAGACAGATTGAAAGTTGTGCGTTTGCAATTACAAAATAAACATGTCGTGCTTGAAATTTCGCTGAAAATTAATTTCATGATGGTATTTGAAGTATATTTCTGTGTTTTATAAGTGAGAATACCTCTGGAGAATATCTTTGACTTAAAATATAATTAATATATATTATGGATAAATCATTACAAATATAAAATAATCAACATGTATTTTTAGATGTTTGTGTTTATAAAACGAATGGAACTTAAAGCGAGTAATTCCCAAATTCATTGCAGTTTCTCTGATAGAATGACACCATCATACAATACACAATTCATTTACATGCGTAGTTTGATTCACTTATAAGCTATATATTCGTTGTATGAACAATAAAATATATTTCATACGCATATTCTTACTTAAAGGAAAAACTTTTTTCGTTACAGAACATTTAGAACTTTTCAACTCGAATTTTTTTGGTTTATTCTTCAAAATAAATGTTGGGATGTTAAATGTGAATGATTGTTAAAAGTAATTTGAGCTTTTCTGTTGATACGCAATAAAACTCTTTTTTGAATTTTACACTGTATGTAAATTATTTGTATTTATTTCTAACCTTTTTAACTTCTTTTAACTTTTTCAAGCTATATTTTACTTGGTGTCGATGAATTAAAGTATATAGTCCTATAGCTTTATAAACACACTTATTTTTGATAAAATAAGACATACGAGTAGAAAAGTATAATTTTTTTAAATCAACACTTACTCACCCACACAAATGAGAATAAAATTAAACGTATTTGCAACAAAATAACATTTTGAAATAAAAATTTAACTCTGTATTTTCCAAAACTTGGCATCTAATGTTGTTACTTGATATTCAATAATAATTCTTCCATACATTATTTAAACAAATTGTTATTAGTAACAGTTAATTTTATTCTGCTATTTATTTCATGATTTTTTGACTATTTTAATACCAGGTTCGATCGGAAACATAGACGATTTCACCTATCGCTGTACCGACGGATCATCTCCAGCTATTCGCCACAAGAGAATATCGGGAGTGTTGGGCGCTGCTTCAAGTGTCACCTCTATACAAGTGGCAAATCTACTGAAGCTGTTCAAGATACCGCAAGTACTTAGATATTATTGCTTATTTAGATTAAATTGCAATCTTTATTTTAGCCGTTAGCATCGCATAATGTATCCAGCTTTAAATATGGTATACAAGGTGTGACACAAAAAACGAGACTAAGTGTGTAGCTTGAAAAAAGAGAGGAGTTGGCAACAACTGTTTTGGTGACATCATACTACGTGGCGGCAGTATCCTAGTGGTCAACGCAACGGATCGTGGCTGACGTGTCATGAGTTTGATCCCAGTACCACTACAGACCCACCGTGTAGAGGAGCGATGCACGTTAAATCTGTAGAGAGCTCAAACGTCCTCCCCTTGGTGTGGTATGGTATTTATAAGAGGGGGGGGTGAAGTTAATATTCACTCAATTACTCAATCAAGACCTCCCACGCATCTCCTCTATCAATGTGGTCAGTTTCACCTTAATTAATCAAGCCAGTTGGGGGTTCTGCGTCATTGACTGAACACACGCCAATGCATTCTGCCGGAAATCAACATCAAGTTTCTAGTGAAACTTAAGAAATTAGCCAAGAAAACATTTCAAATACTAACCGAGGCTTATGGAGAGGAAACTTCATCTTGTGTGCATGCGTTTGAGTGGTATAAGCGGTTTTCAGGGGAAGGGGAAGTGTGAAAGACGATGAGTCTGCCGGGTGCTTAAGATCAGCGATTACAGACCAAGCCATTGCCAAAATTACTGATATGAGTGGGTTCCTACTTACATCAGTCCTCAAACTGTTAATGAACAGTATTACATTGATGTACTAAAAAGACTATGAAAAAATTGGGGAAAAAATGCCAGAATTGGGGAGTGATGAATGACTGTTGCACCAAGATAATGCACTCGCTCACAAGGCTGTATCTGTCAAGCAGTTTCTGATAAACAAAAACATTACTGTGTTTGGGCATCCTCCTTATTCACCTGATTTGGCACTATGTGACTTTTTTTATATCTTACAGTTAAAACTTGTTTAAAAGGAGCCCATTTTGCCTCAATTGAAGAGGTTCAGGCAAAAATGGATAATTTCCGGAAGGGCGTTCCAAAAACCTCGTTTCAGAACTGTTACCAGCAATGGCAGCACCGAATGAAGAAGTGTGTGAATACTGAAGGGAACTATTTTGAAGGTGATACTTTCACGAATAACTGATTCTGTAAATACAATGATTTATTAGACCAGTCTCGTTTTTTTTTATGTCATACCTAGTATACTTGCGAATTACTACTTGTTAAGAATATTTTTATTATTACATATTTCATTCTTTAAACTATGCAAATTTCTTTCTAATTCATTGAGATTGATTCAGAATTTTGGGGTTAGTTCTTAAATTCATAGATTTAAGGTTCATTTCATAGATTTCCTTTATATCCGTTTCATATGCACATTGGTATTCATTTCACAGTTTTAAAGCCCATTTCATTCTTAAGCGTTTCGTAGGTACATAGATAATCATTTCACAGGTTTAAGGATTTTTTTAAAGTTGATATATTTTGTAGGTATATGTTATATACCGTTTGAAAACACATTTTAAACTTGGAAAAAAAATATATTTTTGGTGGAGCAATTTTTTATTGTTTTAGATATCAACATTATTATGAAAAATTGCAGATAATTTGTTATCGGTTTTCTAAAATATAAATTGCCAAAGAAAATTCATAGAAAATATATATCGATTTAAGGAATAGTATAATGTTTGCTATAAAAATATCAAAATTTGAAATAGTTCCAGAACAATAAATCACTTCATATATAATTAATTTAAATTGATAAAAAAAGTTTTATGACTTCATTACACACACACAGAATAATTTATACTGGTCAATAAAATTACTGGTTATTACAAGTTATTCTGAAAATTTTCAGTCTACTGATTTAACCTATGATATAAAAATTACCCAGTAGATTGTAATTTTCTTTTTGTACAAATTTTTATGAGCGATCTAATCAATGTAAGAAAAATCTGTTTCAATTAGATATCAGATATATTTTTTTAAGTTTTATAGGTTCTTAAGAAAATTTCTTAGGATTGCCTCATCTTGCCTTTAAGAAATTCTTAATTGATTTTTTATATTGTTATATAGTAAGTTTGAGAATATGTAAGATTTTATTCATTTTGAACGCCCACGATAATTATCCAATGCATGATGTGTATATTTTTTCCTTTTAGCTCGGATTATTACCATCATGAGCATCATGCATTAACATTTTAATTGAATAAATAGTGTTTGAAGTTCTCTGAGAAACAAAAATGTACTTCTAAAATCTTTAAATTTATAATGAACATTCGCAATAGTTATCTATTTAAATCAAAAGTAATTGGAATGGAATACTATTAGTCTTTTATAAAAAAGATATAATTTTTTAACATCTTTCAAATAGATAAAAACCCAAATTAAAGTTAGAGCTTATACACATTAGCGATAAAGAGGAACGATTTTTTTTGTTTTTAAATATATTTATTTATTTTAAACGACTTATGATTTTAATTTTATTTTAAATGACTTTATAAGGGGACATTATCACCATTAAAACATCATTTTAGATGACAATAAAGGAAAGATTCAAAGAGTAATTAATGAGTCTATCAAAAATCTCATATGAAGGTTACAAGAAAGGCATTCTCTTTTATATTTAACAGTACCGTATTTTTTTTAAATCTTACCCTCAAATAAAGGGCTATAACAGTGGCTTTGCTAAAACGTTATTTTCCCCGGACGTATATATACGTCCGTCAAAAGTACGATCTTTTCTGTGCACTGCTATCCATAAAATTATTCCGAAGGCTTTGGGATGCTATAAAAGGACAGTGTTTGTGAAGAATATACTTATTTCAGAGAATTAGCTTATTTATTCCTTTTCCCCCTCCCGTAATACATCACATAAGCCCGTTTCGTGGAAAAAGGTGGCATTGGCGAGTGAATCGCATAACATTTAATCGGCAGTTAAGGGATTAATAATAAACCATACAACATATCAAGATAAGTATTAATTTTTGTATATAGTTTTATATATGAACCAACCATGGGATCATGTAATTATTATACTTGCTCTTAACTTAGTATTGTTGAATTAATTATGAAATACATTGTGCAGTACTGATTCTTTTATAAGTGTATTATATCAGTGTAAATGTGTATTCTATTTTTTTATTACGTCAGAACGTATTTTTTGTTTGTTTACTTTCAGTAAATTATCAATTTTTTAAAAATAATCTTTTGTTTTCGACTTTTCAATATGCTCGCGCCCCCCTCGTAGAGTTATCCCGCCACCCAAGGGGAGCACGCCCCACAATTGGAGAAACGCTGGGCTATAAAGCATTGGCACATATATTAATCATTTGACCATTAAAATAATACCAAAAAGGAATGATTTGACGAGCGTCATAATCACATGAAAGGAAGAAAATGTTGGAATATGAAAATCATTAATATTTCAGCGCATTTAGAACACGCAGATGGAAAAATAAACGACATCAAAAGAGTGTGCTAAAAGAAAAGTTGCGCAGTGGATTTCCTATTCGGAAAAAGTTTAGTAAGATCGAAGTGTGCTCGGAATATTATGCTATGTCTCGAACATGAAGAAATGCTTACCAGCAAGTGCAGGAATTCAGTTGAGGTAGGATCGTTGTCTGTCGAGTTGTGGATTATCGTTCTATAATATCTCCTTTCGCACTGATCGAAATCGAGCCACTGTCATGCGAATATGAAATCAATGGGTTGTTGAGGGTTATGAGATGAACGGCATGCGAGATCTCTACACCCTCCCATAACTATCGTCTGAGAGAACAGACATGTTGTGAGGTTGGCCCTTAAAAACCAAGCAACCACATCACGGACCATTAGTCAGGGAATGGGCATGTTTGCAGCAGCGTGGCCTGTGAACAAGGTGGCCGTTACTTCGGCTTTCCTTGACAATGCCTCCTCAGGGGCTCACCTTCTTTAGGTGGGTATGGGTGTCACAATCCCGAGGTACCCTAGTGATCTTTTCCTTTTCCCAAAGGGTTTACTATCATTGGCAAACACGGGTGTCACGACTCCGGGGTACCCCAGTGATCCTTCTCTATTTTTGACCCTCCATCTTGTCATCCAATTTCTCCTTTTCTTCTTTTCCCGTCCAGACCACAGACCTATGAATGTTTGGCGCAGTATAGCCAAAACTGGTTCTTGCGCCATAAAACACCAAACTCACTCACTCACTTGACAATGCAGCATAAAAAGAGACAGCGACTCTGGTGCGCCAAACGACAAAACTGGATACAAGAATGCCACAATGTTGTATTTTCTGACGAGTCTCGGTTCTGTGGGCAGTATTCTGATGGTCGAATACGTGTCCGGAGGCTAAAATGAAAGCACTCGTCACCTGCTTGCATTAGATATCATAATAGTATCTGTGCACCTGGTGTGATTGTCTGGGCAACTATTGGGTACACAACATTCACATTTCTAGTTAGGATCGATGGTAATTTGAAAACAGATCGTTACATTTCAGACATCTTACGTCTAGTGGTTGTGTCCCATCGTCGAGGCCAGCTAAACGCCATCTACGAACAAAATAATGCAGGACTATACGTTGCACGACGTGTTAAGACCTTCCGAGATACACAGAATATTCTATTGTTAATCTGGCCAACACGATTTCCAGATCTATCACCCATTGAAAACATCTGTTCCTGGGTTTCTGAGAAACTTACCCGCCACCTTACAGTGAACACGATGAAGTGGGGCATATACTTAAAGCAGCATGGTATAAGTAGCCTATTTCTGTCATCCAATCCCAGTTCAACTCCTTACTTAACCGGGCTATGGTCTTTAACTGCCAAGGGTAACAGCTGTTTTTAATAAATTCACATCCCTTTCATGCTTGCAAATTTAATCCTTTCGTCTTCGCGTTCCATACTGTTTACATCTAATAAATATCTTTTTTGAATTTTCTTTTCTTCTTTTTTTTCTTCAATTTTAATAGCTATCAGTGTAGCTGTCAAAACCACTGAAAATGTGAAATGTTTACAGTCAGGTGCATCAAATTGTACTGTGTAGATTTTTATGGTATCATTTTCTTTTAGAGGAGTCTCGTGGACTGAAATTATAAGCATACATTTTTGAGCCGATATTCGTAAATATCAAAATTTGTTTCGTTTTTTTTCATGGTATAAAGTGTTTTTCTCTTTAGAAGTTTCTTTTAATTTTGTCCGAGCATTTTTAAGTGTTTTTCACATTTTCAAGTTTTTCGGAATTTTTTAATAATTTAGAAAAGGTTGAGAAAAAGTATTTTTTAAGAGTTCACATCTTGAATATGAGAATTAAACTTGATTATATAATTATATTTCCCATTTGAGAGTATTTTCTTGAATATTTTCTAAAATATGCTACAATTCTAAAAATAACTGATATTGTAATGTAAATTTATTATAACAATATAAAAAAAAATCTCTTATATATATATTGTTACAATTTTTTTAGATTTCAAGAATATTTTGCAGACCCCGTTTATCAATAATTTAGGTCATTATTACCTATTTTCTGAAAATGATCTATCATTCAATTAGAAAGGTAATTTGAATAAATGAACATAAAGCAGGGCATGTTATTAAAGAACTCATATTGAACATTTTTGAAAGGAAATCCTTAATAAAAATAGCGAGAATGCATATAACTACTCTTACATTTTTTCTATTAATAAAAAAATCTTAGTAGAATCGGGAATGATATCCTTGGCAGCAAAAAAAAAAAAAAAAGACAAAAAATTTCATATTAAATTATTCCATATACAAAATTTTAAGCAGCTGTGAAAATTTCGCTCTTCAAGAAAAATAAATAAATTCTCAAACAAGGTTGAACCCACAAATATCTATTTTTCAAATATGATATCATGTTTTTAGAAAGAATCATACTTATCTCCAAAAAGAAAATTTGATATGGCTTCTCTGCTAAAATTGATTTAAACACACAACATATATATTTCAAAGAATTGTCGATTGCAGAATAAAAAGTCCCCACCATATCAAACTTCTATATAAAACAACTCTTTGTATTTCATAGATATTTTAGATAGGGCTTCCCTTTTTGATTGAAACGATAAAAAATATAGTTTAGATTCGTTTTGGGGAAATGGAAATATAATTTCGATAAATTTCAGAATTCTATTTTGAGAAAAAAGTAACTATTGAATTTAAAATAGAGAAGAAATATATTTTTCCAGGAACTATTTAACTTAAGAGTTTTTATAATGTCTATTTATGAGAATAATAAGTATTGAATAGTTGTAATAAGTAAAAGCAAAAACGATTATGTTTGACAGACACATAACAATACATATGGTTTTTAATACATTTGTTGAATTATTTTACAAAAATTTGATTATTTTAAAAATATTCTGTAATATAATATTGTCCCCACTTCATTTCATATCTTGTTTGAGAATCTAGAAGTGATGTTAGTTCTCCAACTTATGAAAGAACTTCATTGCTCTAAGAATAGAAACTGATTGAAAATGCAGACTAAAAAATGATTATTGACGTTTTATGTTCATTAATATATCATATTAATGGAATGAATTATGTTTAAAAATAAAATAAATTGAAATGGGAATTCTTTGATCTCTTAATATTTTCCTCTCTTTGATCGTTTAAATTTATTTTTTTTTTAATTTACAGATATTGAAATACAATTCCAACTAAAAATTCTTTGTCTTTCAAATAGTTTCGAAAGTTTTTCAATTTATGATGTCAATATTTTCAATTTAGGAAACTCGAGAAATGACAAATATTGGACAAAATATGTCTGGGAAAAATCTTATGGGCAATAAATGAAGAATAATTTTCTAATACTGTAATTAGATGTCATTCAAAAACGTCTGCTGCGAATATTCTTACGATAAGTTATATTTTCTTTAATCAAAACAAAGAGTTTCGAATAACTTTTTAAATATATACACATTTAAATATATTATTCATCCCAAATAAATGGAATAATTGGAAAAATAATTTTTTTAATCTATTATTATACTGTATTTACTATGTATTTTTATGCTTTTATATTTAAATTTATTTTACACAGGTCAGTTTTTTCTCGACAAGCCCTGAACTGAGCAACAAGCAGAGATTCGAATATTTTTTGAGAACTGTCCCTTCAGATACCAATCAAGCGGATGCTATGGTGCAAATAATTCAGGAACTAAACTGGAAGTACATTTCAATTTTGTATGAGGAATCTAATTACGGAATTCAGGTAAGCTGCAGATTAAGTAACGGTCGTCTAAAATTCATTTTATTATCAATAGAATAATGATACTTGTTTTTCTTAGGATTTTTCTTTATTAAAATACTTTTTTTAAGCGTATCGCTAAAATCTAAAAATAACACAAACAGAATAATATCGGACACGATTCTATCACACACACACACACACACACACACACACAAAGAAACAAAGAGAAACAACCACAAAGAGAGAAGCAGTGATACACAGACTAGCAGAAAAAAA
>BMAV01009277.1:51331-69819 GCA_019973955.1 Trichonephila inaurata madagascariensis
AAAAAAAGAGAAAAGTTTTTTTGGCAAATGCAGTTATATTTTTATATTGTTAAATCATCAGTATTATGACTGCTGTAATAAAGATAAATCCTGAAACCCTTCGACGTTTCTGAACAAAATATAAATAAATAAGAAGTAAGACAGTGGAATTATCTTAAGAATTTCGATCACGAGAATTTTTTAAATCTTAACGGAAAAAAACAACTTTTCCTCAGTGGAAATAAATTTTACTGTTTGTTAAAAAGACGTCGAGACAAAAAATAAACTTTAGAACTACAAATCCTAAATTTCATAAAAGAACGAGAGACGCGTTTTGGTTTTAGACAACATCCTGGGAAATATTTGCTTCAAGTACATTCTGTCTCTTCAGCAGAAAATAGCGCGCAATTTTACTTTATTACTTGAAAATCTGCTTCAGTAAGCAAAGAATTGCTAGAAAGTTTCCATTTACATCACGCACTTATTGGGATGAGTAAATAAACAACAATTTTAATTACTTGGAGAAAATATGTTTCCTTGTTTCTTGTTTAAATTCATCGAGCAGTAAATCTTTTATGGCATGGTTTCTGAATATTTATGGGTTCCTAAAAGAATATAAAGATGAGCAAGTGAATGTTTTAAGTTGTTCTTAGCTTATTTTAGAAGTCACTTTTGTAGGATGTTACGTTATTTAATATTTTTTTCTTTTACCATGTACTTCATATAAATTTACAATTTCTTAGAGATTGTTGAATTAAAAAAAACATAAAAGTAATTTTAATTATAAAAATATATTCTTGATATTAACAATTATGATATATTCTCTATGAAACTTTTAGAAAAAAATAGGCAACGCTTATTTCTAAAGATATTTATATTAACAGTGTTTAAGAGAATAAATAAAAGAATTATTCAAAAAAGAATAATGGTAAAAAATAATTACCGTAAATTCCGGCGTATAACACGCTCCTATACTTTCAAGCTGTATTCTTCAATTTTTAGGTATATTCGCCGTATAACGTACCCCCCTTTTTTTTACGAAAAAAATTGAAATTCACGTGTGCAATTTTCTTATGTTTTGAAGTCATTATTTATTGGATAAATCATTCCAGACTCTCTTTTGAAAAAATAGTATGCCTGTCTTGAATTATACAACCCTTAAGAGCAAGAAGGAAAGGGGGGGGGGGGGGGGCCCAACCACCCCCCCGCTTTATTTTTCCCACGCTTTTCTATAAACTGTGATTCCTTTTCACCCTTTCGTGTGATGTACGAGGAGGACGATTAATTTTGAAATAAATTAGAACAAGCCTGAGACTTAATTACGCTCGCTGTCTGTAGTATACTCAATACTATGAATAATATTGAATACGTTTCAAACAGCGAGCAGTAAAGATGGGTCCTGGTAAACGAAGCAAAATACAGTGCCGGTTTCAAGATCTAAGTGATTCAATTTGCAAAAGAAAATGGAAATCGTGCTGCAGCAAGGATGTTTGATATTGGCAAAAGCTCCAAAAGAGAGTGGGAAAAAAATGAAATGACAATAATTAACATGCCAAAGAAGAAATGTGCTTTACGTAAAGGAGTAACGAAATGGCCTATTTTAGAAGAAAGTGTTGCGAACTGGGTCCTAGAAAATCGCCTGAATGGATTAATTGTAACAAGAAACAGTGTACGTTTATTTGCCTCAAAATGGTCAAAAAAGAATGCCTTTTCATGTTATCCAAGAATGAAAGTTCATTAGATATGTTATTTCTTTTAAATAAATAGTATTTTGATATATAAGTCTAAATTTTTTTAATACTCATTTTTTAAAGCTCTCATTTTTATACTCGGCGTATAACGCACACCCCTAAATTTCGATCTTATTTTTTGTGTTAAAAGTGCGCGTTATACGCTGGATTTTACGGTAAAATTAAATAGTAATAGATACTGGTATTATTATCGGTGCGTGTGTGATGTTATTCAAATAATTCTGGAATTAAAGTTGGTCTTTTCTAGGATTTATTGATAACATTCGTTAAACTTCAATTAAACAAAACTTAATAATTTAAATTAAAAAGTTAAAAAAATATATTAGACTGAAAATAATAAAGATAAAAAAACATAGAAAACAACGACACATCTAGTTTTGCCGAAGCCAAGATCAAGATTTTTTCAGAAGATATCCGAGATAAACAACAGCACCCAGACGCTCTGAAGCCAAGTTCAAGATCAACACTCAGGCAGAATCCGTTACATATGGTTTTCGTCGAGATAGACCACGGAGGTCTAAGCGCGGTGACAGTTACGCTCCCCCCACTCAGGGGGGGCCCAAATTCACAACAATAATAATCGCTGAATTCTTCCGAAAACTTGTTGTAGAAGAATCATCTATCCTAAAAAAGGAGGATGGAACTTTATAAGAACTATAAACATGAACTTTTGTTTTTTATTAGTATTAATGTACATAAGTGCAGTTGAGATAACTGTACGTAATCTAACTTTATAGTTTAATTTTAAGGGAAATTTTTATTGATGCCAACATTTGTTAAACTACCACTTTACAAGGACGAGTTAGTTTTAGGAATATGTGTTACTTCCCCTTTTTTATTCCTTTTTTTATTATTAAATACATACATGGTCTCCCAAGATTATCAAAGTAAACTTTAAGGGGAAGTAGGGGACAACTCAAGGATTAATATTTGCATAGCAACTCATGGTCAGAAATGTCATGGGAAGGTAGTATGACAGGTACAAGAAACGAAGAGACACAAGATAGAGATCATCTGAAATATTTACTGGACAAAGTTAGAGGTTGGGGTCCCTCGTGTCACGGTCTCCCTGTTCCTCTTGCCTCGTAATGATCCATATTCATACAAATTGTGGCATCTGGTGAAAAAGTGCATCTAACTGTGAGTATCTTTGGCGACAAAATTTTTCTGCTGTTCGTGCGTTTCCTCCTGCCAATCCGTAAGCACGGTGCATATCTTCCAGCTCGGTGTTCGTTAAACATTCCATACTGCTCTTCGATCGATAGTAGCTCAAATGACTGCGGTAATGCAGGTTTGTTTCCTCCAATGCTCTTGTGAACAACGCTACCTTGCTGAACGAAAACGTTTCCGACCATGTGTGTGTGTGTGTGTGGATTGCTATGCAGATATAAATCCATTTTATGTTCCAAACCTCTCAGAATTAAATTTGTCCCAATAATGCTGGTACACCCTATATATTATGTACAAATGTATCAGTTTTGAAAAAGAATTTTAAAGCAGAAATACGATGTATAAATTTTGTTATTTTACCACTTATTTTCCTTTCATAATTTTCAGTATAACTCATTTTTAAACATAAAATGGGAACCTTGTTATTAATCAGAAAATTGTGATTTTTATAAAGGTTTTGAGAGAAATAAAATAAAATTGCATTTTAGTTTCCATCATATTTTCTTACTTATAATTACGAGTTTTTTCAGGTTTTCAAAACAGTTTAATTAAAATTATCAAACTTTGTCTTTAAAAGGAAGAAACCATACTGAATTTCAGAGAAGAATTTTACAACTTATATGAAGAAAAATAGTTTTCAGTCGGATATAATTAACTTAATTATTCATAGATTTCTGTCTTGGGTCCTTAGCTACATTTTTAAGACGTATCTGAATCAATAAATAAAAAAGTATTCCAGATTAATTATCTTAAGACGCTTGATTTTTCTTTTGGAAAAGATTAAAGCGTATAATATTTTAATTAGAAGCTATGTTGCATGAAAATGTTATGCACTAAATTTTATAAAAAAGTTGTCTGTGCTTGTGTGATTGTAATTGTATTTATTTCTTAGTATTTTTCCAAGTCCCTTAAACATTTAAATACGTTTAATTAAGAGAATAACTATGGATAATCTTTTACATTACATGGTACCGTACTTTTAAGAAAACTTCATTGCACACACATGTATCTCATATTCTCTTAACATAACTGCATTGATAATTTTCTTATTTCTAGTGATAGTTGTTTACAATTTAAGGAATTTCAAAACAGACTCTTTGAACAACATGTGTAATTCGAATCGCAAACAAGACAAACAGGCTTTCTCTATTAATGACCTGAAAATAAATTGAAATGTAATACGATGTCTGAATTTATGAGCATATTTACATCGTTAAATTAACTTTTAAAAGTACATTTTATCAATGTAGAATCTAACTTTTTAAATTTGGTACAAAAGTATCTAAAATCATTAGTTGCACAGATATTTCGACAAAAACTGTTAAGGGGCCATATGATGGTTTATTATTTCATGCAAATTATTGATTTGCAAAATGTTTAACATTTTTTCTGTAATAATCTCTGTTAATTCATTATTTATATGTAGTTTTTACTTTAATACTCCAATGTTTCATTTATGGAATCATGGTACGATTAACACACAAAAAAAATCATCAATTTTTTTTACTTTAACAAATTTTATAGTTGCTCCCAAGGAATGTATATTTTGTAAATAAGATTTTGAGCTCAAAATGCTACAAAAAGCTTACCATTTGATTTTATAAAGAAAATTTTTAAAATGCTACTTCTCTTACAATAGTTGACGTACACACATGTAATTTGATTTATGTAGAACAATGCATAAGAAAAATTGGCTTGGGTTTTGTTACAACTTTTTTTATAACTACTTATTGAAAATTTCTTGAAAAATGCACAAATTTTGAATTCACTATTTTTAAAAAAATATTGCTTTGATTAAAAAGTACATACTAGTTTTTGTTACATGTCATTGTAGCTATAGTTAGAAAAAATAACGAAGTATTTAGCATTATAAGAAAAAAGCCTTAGCATTTGAAACGAAGAAAAACAATGATCTTTTTTTTTTCTGAGATAAATTAGCTTAAAGTTTTTATTTGCCCTTGGGATGTGAATAAAAACGAACATAAAAATTAGCATTACTCTCGATTTTTTTAACGTGCAGTTTTTAAATTTTATCAAATAGTAGAAAAATATAAAAAGAATAATTTAGGATAATAAAAAAAATTATTTGGTTTTTGACAGATTTTTGACAATTGAATAGTACTGTGTTCCTTTAATGCAAGATTATGACATTACACGTTTTAAAAATACAGAAGATTGTTATTAATATTTTTCTTTTAAACACCAGGTGATAAACAGCTCGAGAATTCATAATTTTAAAAGCAAACTTGAAAATATTTACAATTTTTTTAGTGATAGAATTCAAGAGATATTTTTTTTGTGTTTTAAATTTCCAGGCATTTACTGTGTTAGAGGAATTGCTTTCGAAAAATGATATTTGCATAGCCATAAAAGAGAGGCTTACCAAAGACTCAGGCGTTGCTGATGACTCTTACTACGACAGCATTGTGCAAAAACTGATGACAAAACCTAATGCTAGAGGTAAGATATTTCGTTTTTTCATGGAAATTAAGCAATTGCGATGATGAATGTTTTTGCAATTTGAATTGATTTACCATTTGTATTTATGAATACTAAGAGACTGAATTTTCACTAGAAAAAAATGAAATCATCTAACAAAAAGGTGATTTAAATGTTGCTATTGTTTATAAAATATTGATTATAAATTCCTATCAAAGAATATTAAAGACGGAGAGCAACTCAATAAGTATTTATCTATTTTTATATAATCTTAAAAAAAAACCCACGAAGTAATTATCTGCCAATTTCTTTTTTAATTGAGTTTAAATTCCTCCCAAAATTCCATATTTTATTTTAATTCTTAAGGGAAGAAAAATTAACTTGAAAGTAATCAACTTGATTTGAAGTAGGAAATATGTAAAGATATTTATTGTTTCAAATATGCTAAAAATGGTAAATGTGCAAAAATAAGAGCTAAAAATAAATTTGTTAGAATTTTTTGTAATAAAGACCATAATAATAATTCAAGAAATTTCTTATTAAAACTTGAAATCCAAATTTAAAAAACACAATATTAAGAAATAATAAGTTATGCATTTTTTTCAATCATTTTATTAAAATCAAAATTAAAAGTAGATGTATTAAAAAGCCTTTATCAAGGAGTATTGAGAAATAATTTATACATTTTTGAAAAATCTTTATTGCTTAAGGGAAAAAAATGGCCTCTATTCGGAAAATGATCTCAAAAACTTAATATCAATGCAAAAATAATTGAATACTTTTTGAAAATTCTAAGAAATTGAATCAAAAGCAATTTAAATTTGATATGGCAAATATAATTTTTTTCTTACTTAATACCTATAGGATTAAAACTGATTTCAATGGTTTGGTAACTGAATGTTTTTTAAAGAAATTACTGCAATTTTATATCATTTCTGATTCGATCTTTATTTTTTGGCAAAAGACAAATCACTTTGGGAGTGAAATTCAATTACTTGGTTTAATGACTATAAGAGGAATGTAATTTAGTCAAAAATAATATAATGATTATTAAGCCTTGTAATTTATTACATGACGTTTGTAAAATATTGTTATTTATACGTTTGATAAAAATGGAATGATTTTGTTTTTTTTATAAAAAGTAAGTATTTTTTCTCCCCATCGTAGGAAAATAACACAAATATTTCGACTGCAAAGTAATAAAAGAAATGGGATATTATAATTTGGATGCTTCATTTGTATTTCTCCAAAATATATTTATTTTTCATTTTAACAGATTTCTTTCGATTATACAAACTTTCTATTTGAACTGAATTTATATTTAAGAAAAATTATATGGTAAACTTTACAAATATGAGCACCCATATTGCTCATGATGGTTTTGAGTTGTGCATTCGTACTGCTGCTTTGGCAATACTCAAGCGTCCTGCGATTGACTATATGATTTTTCCGTGCTGTTGTGCGATTCAAACAGTAGTGAAAACAGATCATTTCTAATGTAAGAGCAACAACCTGATACTACAAATTGGGGTTGTTGTTATATTTTAGTTACCTTACTTAAGATTTAACTCGAAAAATTAATTAATTTTACATGAAAAACCTATAAAGGGCTGTAATCATAAGTGAGTGTAGTATTCGTTGGCGAGAGCGGGTGATTATCCCTTCGACAGATGTAATGCCAACTATTGAATGATGTCGCTGGAGCAAATATGGGCAGTAAAATTAAGGGTAACATAGCGAGTTCCAAAATTTGATGAAGTAATGATTTCCAACCATACTCTTGGACCATCCTCTCGTTCTACACTTCCTTTGAGTTCATCTTCCTTCCACAAATCTCTTCCTTTTAATAACTTAGGCTAAATTACTGCAGCATATGGCTCATCTGTTGTCCAAACAGAATTTTTGCAATAAGCAGCATCATTTTTGGAGGATCTGAGTCCATTTGAAACACTTTGAACAACCTGCGGAAACGTCGGAAGACGTAAAAATGTTACAAGAGAGTTGACAAGTGCAGAAGGTCTAGTTTCTATGAAGAAAAGAGTTGTCAACAGATGTCGTAGAGAAGGTGTAGGGGCAGAGTGAAGAGAAAAAAAAATCGTCAACAAACACAACGTATCTGCATTTGTCTGGTGCTAGCAATTATGAGGAAAATCAAGGACAAGAATGGGTGCAATGTTGCGGCTCTTGTCCATCCTGGTTCCATGAGAAATGTGCCGAGTTAGATGGGGACTCTTTCAATTATAATAAGTATAGCGTATGATACAAGAGCAAGTCCTCATAAAATGTTGTTCAAGTGTCACGGGCGTGTATACACGTCCTGTTGAGCTGGTGCCTTTAGTGCCCTGGACGTGCATACTCGTCTTTCTAAAAGACGACTTTTTGTATTGTGCTGTTCAGTTTAAAACTACTCCCACGGCTTTCAATAAAATGACATTGACAGTGCTTCTAAAGAATTTACTTATTTCGGAGAAGAGGCAGGTAAGGAATTTGAAACGTTATATTTCAGAAACGATGAAATTCATAGCTAATCATTTCTTCTTGTTTTTTTGTTTGAGTGTGTTCGTTTCTATTCTTCATTTGCCGTCATTTTCAATTACCATGTGTAACAGGGACTTCTTAATTTTTTCTACAAATGCATTGAATATGATACTGGTTTATGTGTTCAACTATGTTTCAGGATATATCACAGAACAGATAAGTTATAGTTTATTTATTATATTGTAACTCTAGAGGTTAAATTTTATATTTTCATTTTATTATTTTACCCTTTCTTTTTTTTCTTTTTCAAGGTGAAAGAGTAAACAATTTTTAGCTAAAAAAACACGCCTTTTCTTTTCCGTAATAACGTGCTTGTGGGTAAAACGGTGGCACTGGGGTTGAATTTAGTAGCTTTTTCTCGGCAGTTAAGAGGTTGAGTTTGTAATAATTTGTGTTAATTTGATAGTTTATCAGTTTTTTACCATTTAATTATTTTTAATTTATAGGTAAAAACTTGGACTTTTATTTGTCATACAATTTGTTCAATAACAAAGGTTTAAATTTACTTTTATCATTTGCCAAACATGTAATTAGTGTAAAAACGTTTTTCCGTTTGAAAAAAGGAAAAATTCCGAGTTGACAGTTTCTCTTATCTTTTTCATAATGCAACCTGCCCATATTTTTGGCAATTTTGATCAAATTACTAAGGTTTTAGTTATATATGGGCAATTGCTGAACTTGTTTTGAAGCTTCTTTATACACACAGCAACAGGAGTTAGAGGTTTGTTCATATATTATAAGGACCATATTCTAATATTTGAAATACCTTAATTTTGCAAAAATGGAAAGCGTTTTAGTGTAGTATATTTTCAATTAAGGGCTTGGATGCCCATATTTACCAAGTTTACCCTATGTAATTATATATAGATCTATTTTTCCTACATATGTAATACAAACTGCTACATTTTCTACTCAGAGTGCTGAATGAATATTTGATAATAATTGGTTTTTCTTATTTGTAGCAAACAGTACTTTTATTTTATTTTTAGTTCAAAAGAAATTGAACATATAATAAAAATGAAGCCTTTGTATTTACTCTCATGTGTTTATTTTACCATCGAAACTAAATTGTGTAACTAGAGTACTCTTGGGAAAATTTTATTTTTATTTCAAATTTTATTTTCGGGAAAATTACGGTAAAAAAGCAACAATTTAAATTTTAAAAACTAAATATTATAAGAACGCCTAAAACTGTATAAAATGTTTTAAGATTTTAAGATATGGTGAACTCAATAAATCTTCTAAGCAAATTTGCATAGCTAAAATTCTTATTTATTTTAATTTGCTTCACAGTAAATACCTTCCCGAAGTTTGTTCAGTTTTTATTAAGAAAAAAAAGACTACAGAGTAAGTATATGAGAGTGTTTAGAAATGAGAATATTAGAAAAGTAAAAAATCATTCACAAATACTTTTAAACTAAAGGGAAATTTATTTAATGGTTATTTATTCACGAATTTATCAATTTAAAAACTTGTCGACTTTTCTTTTGATTTTTTTGTCATAATAATTTTGATTTGTTAATATTGAGTACTTTATGAATGCAAGGGGGTATAAGAATAATACTTCTGGAACAAAAAAATTATTCTTACTTTCAACATCACATGAAGAATAAAAATACTATTGTGATTAAATGATAAAAAATATCATATTGTCCTGACATCATTTTCGTATGATAAATCGATTAGATTTTTTCACTTTTCCATTTTTTCGAGATTGATTATATCAACTATTAAAATAATGCACGTTTGTCATTATTAATTCTTTTTTAGGGAAAATATCCTGCTGGGTTTTATGAAATCAATTTTATTTCTGGAAAGTATTCATATTTCATTTTAAATTTAAAACTAAGTAAATATGCGAATAACCATCTTTCTGCTACACTTAACAAAAATATTTGTAAAAATTGTTTGGTGATTTTGTGTGGTTATTGTGACATAAAATATGCATTAAATAATGAGAAAAGTATATCAAATTGTAATTTTTGAACTGGAAAAGAAAATGCTTCTACGTTTTTTGTTTTGAAAATTTTCTGCCATCTTTTGAAGTAAATGGAGTTGATATTAAATTATGTTAGAAACTGAATGTGAGTCTTTTAAATAATTGGGGGGAGATAAAAAGTTATCTTTTGTAAAGAAAAAGAAATGTGCTCCAATTTCTTGTTCTGTTTTGTATATAATAATGATAAATGGTATTTTTGAAACTATTTCTGGAATTTTCTAAGTGGATGTGAAAAATTATAAGAGAGTTATTCTTGGAAGTTCTTTAAAGGGTATTTTGAATGTATTCTTTGGAAATTACGTCTGATGGATACAGAAACAGGGTAACAATCTGATTAGATTAGAAAACGCTTTCAGTAAGAGACTTGTATTTTAAGTTAAATACCGAATTTAAGATTCAAAGTAAAATTTAACTATAAGAGCAGGAAAAGAAAATGGAATATTATGTGGTTTAAACTTCACCATTTAAATTCTTTTTTAATTCTAATTAAAGTATTTCATTATAGGTCTTTTAAAAGAATCGTTTTTTATTTGTATTTAGTGAAATGTCAGTCATAATACAGATTGATATTTCTTTTTGAAAAAAAAAATTCTTAATGGATAAAAAGAAGTATTAAAAATACCAATTCTAAACTTCTTTTTCAGAAATTCCTAAAATTTCTTTTTTTGATTTTTTAAGAAACTTTTATTCTCCATACACGTGACTTAACTATTTTACTTGTTCATTGCTTTTCGTTTACAACTTTTTTATTGTTCTTCTCTGTAAGAAGTCTTTAATTCTTTTTTGATATTAGTGTTATGACTTTTCTTCGTCGTCGTGGTAGCTGCTGGTCTTCTTAGCTTAAACATGTTGTAAAAAATCTAAAAAAATTACGGAAAAAATATCGTTTTCAAATCGAAAGTTTATTTGTCTGAAATTTATGAAAAAAAAAATGTTAAACTTAAAATTTTAAGACGTTTATAGTAAAATTAAAATAAAAAAAAAGGAAATATTTGTTTGATAATAGACTTTATTATGTTTCAAAAACAAAACTTATAAGTTATAAACAAAAGAGGAGGAAAAAAAAGGAAATAACAAGATATTAATTTTCGAGATATCGTAAATAATTATAGAAAGTTATAAAAAGGAATATTTAACTTTTTCGTATTTTAAACCTTACATAAAACTTCTTCTTAAGCTCTACAGCCTGACGCAGGCCAAGGCTGTTTCTCGAAGGCTTCTCCATCCGGTCCTATCCAGTGATATAGCCCTTCATCGGTTGCATAAAATTTAACGTATAATAATATGTAAAGCACAAAAATAGCCCATCCGTTATAGTGATTAGCGACGCTGACTGCTGTGCCATAGGCTCTGGGTTCGAATTCCAGAGAAGACATGGATGTTTGTAAATGTATAGTGCCTTCGCGGAATGGGGGTACTATAAATAGCCGTGGGGCCGCGAGTCCTCTCGTGTGGTTGGTGGAAGGGGAAGGGAGGTTGGAGACCCCTGACTACCCCCAGGTGTCCTCCCTCAAAATTGGGGTGGAAACGAGCCAAATCGTACTGTCACCTGTATGGTGCTCAAAGCTACGGCTAACGACAGGCGTCACTTAGCCCTTTGTCGATCAGGTGGCATCAGTAACAACAAAAATGGTAAAAAATGTAACAAAAAGAATTCTAGGGAACATTTACATAGCTTAGTAAAAATGTTTATTATTTTTTTTTCATGTAGCCTTACAACTTGAAAATCTTTTAATATAACACCGAAGAAATCAATACAGGAAATATAACTGTCTTTGTAAGCAAGTTTTATTGTTTACTAAAGGAACATAGACATTTATTCATCTTTGTGGCAAATGTAATTTATTCTTATATTATATACTTCGAGAAATATAAATTCTCTATTTAATTACTATACGCCTCACAATAATTATGTTTATAAACTCTATACTCATCCCCTTCTCATGCCCTCTCACAATTTAATATAAAGTTTGCCCTGTATTTCCTTCCCTGCCAAATGGATATTATGACTATAAAGATGGCTTGCAGGCAAAGAGAGAATACACTAGAGAATAATGTTAAATAAACAGTAATGAGACCCCCGCAACACATTTGGTCTTAAAATGTCACCAAATTATCAAATTTGGAAAATAAATGCCTCGATGTAAGCCTAGATTATTAGCCTTATTTGAAGAGATATATCCCTAGAAGCCATTAGATTATATTTCACATACTTATCAAAGGAAAGTAACGGAGAAAAGTTCAACATCAGAATTCGACAGCGACTGAACATTTCATTTGTCTCATGCAATATTGTGCTTACGAAATAAATCACTTGTTTGTGAGGATTAGTGCAATTAATGTTTGTTTTGTAAATTCCTGAAGTTCTACGTTTCCACGAGTGTGTTATTGCTCGGACCATTCCTGTACTTGAAAGCCGTTTCTATATTTCAAGATATATATATATATATTATCCATTTATGCGATTTTTAAAATCACGATTTCGAACGTATTCGGATACCTTAAAACATTGTTTTGGGATCTTTTTGTAACGACTGCAATGTAATTTTTGCTTGCCTCAGCAACATCTGCATGAAAAAAAAAAAGTGTTCGTTAAATTAAAAGTCGTGAATACTCTCCCATTCTAATCCTTCTTCCTTAATTTATCTGATACCTCTTCAATTATACAGGGAGTAGATGACAGGTCGTGATTATTTTCTAAATTAATTTCGTGTAATCGATGCATAAGCGCATCACTCCATCTTTCTTTTTGCATACTTCAATAGAAGATGAAAAATCAAAACAATTCTATCTTATTCCTTGCGCTAACCATTGATGAATTTGTTTGTTTTTTTACTTCTCTTTTTTTTCTTTAAAGAAAATCTACGTGATCGTTCACAAATGAGTTTTTTCCTCAGACAGGATTATTTTCATTTTCTAAGTTGTAGTCTGTCTTATTTGGTATATAGTGTTCTATAAGGCTGGCTAGGTGGCGTGGTTGGTTTGTCTTTGGCCTTCTGCACCCAAGGTTGAGGGTTCGACACCAGCCCAGTGGCCGCGGTAGCCGAGTGGTATAGGTATCGGACCGTGGCTTGCCTTGTCACGAGTTCGAGCCCAGTACCATTAATGACCCGCCGTATAGGGCAGCGATGCACGTTAAATCTGTCGAGAACTGAAACGTCCTCCTGTTGGTGTGGTGTGGTAGTTAGGAGAGGGGGTGCCAGCTCAGGTGTCGTCCACGTCACTTGACTATGGTTCAAAATTACGTGGTCCGTCGCCAAAAGCCCTCGTGTTGCTGAACAGTGCGACGTTAATATTCAATCAATCGATCCCAGCCCAAGATGGTAATTTTTCCTGGTTTAGAAAATCGACAGTGGCCATGTCGCACGATTATACGGCATGTAAAAGACCCCTAGAATGTTTGCTTGGCTTGGGTGCTCTCGGCAAAATTAAATCCTAGTGCAAGTTAGCATCGTCACACAGGGGTCTACCTCAGTGGAGGAAACTGGGCGTCAAAATTACCTGCGGTGATTGGTATCCATCTATATGGTGCCGCACTAAAAAGAGATACCAGCTCCCGGAGAATGTACTAGGTTTGTAATTGTAAGATACCAATCCGCAGCCCATTAGAAATAAAAAAAAAGTTTTCTATAAGTATAAGGATTTTATATCTCTTATATTTTGCTATCGAATATATTTAGCATCTCTTAGCAACAGTAGTCATATGCCACCGATAATTTTAGGCAAAAACAAATCAGACACATCCCTACTTTTCCTCGAATTAGCTAAATAGGCTGGCTCATCATTCTAATCCCCCCTCCTCCGTAGTTTTATTTCGGAAATTACTCGGTTGTATAATTTCGCCGTCTATCTTCCTTCATCTGATTCAGATTTTAAAAGCTCATAAATTTTCAAGGGCAGTAATGCATCTACGTTTACAACCGTTAATGAGATAATAAATTTGACACGTACGCTATTATTCCTTCCTCATAACAACTAGTTAGAATAATCTGAGCCTGTACTGGCTTTTTCACCGAAACGTGATTCTTGTTAATGATAAATGAATTTGATCCACTCTCTAAATTGGCAATTAATAGGTTATCAACAATATATATATAATATAAGCTTTTACAAATGCATGAGCAAGAGCAAGACATTGAAGAACTTGTTTTTAGGCCCAGTTCAATCAGAAAATCAAATGACGGTAGGGAATTTGACAGGCCTCCGTTTAATATAAAAAGGGTTACAAATTTTGGTATTTTTAAGTATTTTTTTAATAAAAGAAGGAATAAAAAAAACTTATTAGCATGCTACGTGGAAATTTGGAGAGAGAAGAATCTTTGAACCGGCAAACTACTTTGTTAGATTTTATGAAATTTTTTTCATTAAAAAAATTCAATTCGAGATTTTGTATTTGTGTTACCTCAGATTTTATTTGTCATTTTGTCAGATATTATTTTGTTTTTTTAAATTATCATTATTTTTCATTTCTGGTCCCAACTAAAAATAATTTACAAGTATTTTTCTACGAAATTTTACCCCGACTTACGCGTTACCACTTAGTTCAACTATTGCATAAGTTAGGGGTATTATTGCATAAAAGAGTCATAAATCTTAGTTAAAAGTTTCGTTTTGTTTTGCGCATGATCCCGAGATTTGAACAAATTTGTCTTAATTTTGAACAGAAAGCAGTATTATTCTTTGCATTGTTACGAAGATAAAGTATGTACCGGAAATATATTTTATTACAATTGATATCTCGTGTACATAAATTTATTAACTTAAGTTATAATTTTGTTAAAGTTAACTTTTATGAAAAAAACATAATTTATAATTTTTATCACCTCCCTTTATGATTTCCAGAGCATCAGTTAAATTTCTAATCTTTCTATTATGCATTGAAACAAGGGTTATTTCACTTGGGGGTTCTTGGTCAAATTTTTGGTAGAAAAAAGGGTCTATAGAAACACTAAATTTAGGAACCACTCATCTAATGAATCTAAAAATTTATAGTAGATTATCAAGTACAAAAAATAATAAAATAAAATCATCGACATTTCACATTTTAAAATAATATCTAAACACGGTATACCTTGCCTTCTGGCTTTTCTAAAATTTAAGAAGACACTTCTGAGCTAATGAAATTTTCTCAAAACCAAAGATTTTACCTTCTCATAATTTTTAATTCCATCATCTTTTGTATAAAGTAAAATGATATGAGCTCTTTTTCCGAGAACATTCATGAGAAATTCGGATTTCAAGTTATCCGAGATATTCTTAACAAAAAATGATCGTTTTAAGGATCGCAAAAAGTCCAAAATGACGGATGTGACGGATCTATCCGCCATCCTTCCACTAATCCTCTTGGGAAGTCTTTGGGCTATCAATTTGCGTTATTCACAACCAACCCTTCGGAAGAAGAAAATCGTGATATTCAAATTAAGTTACTACATATAGTCGAAGTTTTCTAGCTAGAATAGAGAGTAGGAGAGGAGATAAACCCGATTCAGGTGAGATTGTTACGGACGGGTATCATATTTAAATTATTGTGATTAAAGAGGATTGATTGTGATTAGGAGGAAGCTTTAAAGTGACAATTGACCACTGAGATTAAATTGATATTAGATTAAATCGGATGATAGATTAGATCCTATATAAAGTAAGGATCGAGTTTGATAGTCTCCTAATCTTTTGTGTATTACTGTAGTTGTTCCACTTTCGCGGTTAGCCCGAGACATTATCTTACTGTTATTAATTGAATTTTTGCCGTTGTATTTTGTGCTCAATAAATAGGTTGATTAGATCATGACGAGAGAGATCCTTTTCTGCCTCCCACATATCTAAGTGCCCAAGAGACAGAGACAGGTGATAACCTCTCACAGCTATATTAGATGTTTGTATTATTAGTGTTTTTTTCCGCTTTTAATTACATTTTCTAAAAAAATTTCCCCTTTAAAGTTTTCTAAGTTGCTTTTCCTTTCTTAATCGCATATTAAAATAACTGTCAATCAATGAGTCCTTTTAACCTAAGTTCTACTTAAGTATGCACTTAAAATAAAATTAATTAATATTTCATGAGATTTTTAATGACATATATTATTTTTGCTTTTAACTTTTCCCTTAATTTCCTATTTCTCTGTTAGAGTGAAATTCACCTACTTAAACAAAGTGTGAATAATTTGTGAAACTTATCAGTAACTTTTAAAAGCATTGTATAGCTTATTAGAATATTTATAATTAAACGTTATACGTTATTAATAATGATTTGTATTACGACAGATGTAGCAAAATAGTTAATTAAAAACTCTCATATTGCTCAAAAATTTCCAACTAACTGAAATTCATTAAAGCTTAAAAACACATTCAAAATACAAGTTATATTTTGCATGCTTTCATTATAATCTCTAAATAATAACTCAAAAAATGAAATACATTCTACGCAGAATTTAAATTAATGTGAAGCAGCTTTCAGTTCCATGGGTTGCTTAACAATTCATTAATTTAAATTTTTAAGGTTTACCAAAGACTGTCAATTTTTGAAAAAATATTTTTAATGAATTTAATAGATGTTTTTGATATGTACTAAGGGCAAAAATTTTCTTGAAAGGAAAATTAATTTTAATTCCCCTTTAGGCGTACCACCAAATTTTTTTATGCATAATGTTTTGTTTTTATAATGTCTAACAAAAGCTGTTTACCACATATCCTTCTTTTTATATACTTTTGTTAATGTGTAAGGTCAACATTATAACGTTCTCGAAGCAAGTGTTATTCCAACCGGCCTTTTAATACAAGATTGAACAGATAATAATATTTTTTGAAAGGATAATTTTAGACTAGAAAACACATTGAAAAGTTCAGATAATGATTAATAACCTATGCTAATAAAATGAAAATGATTAGTTTAATAAATATATTGATTTTTATGAACTATTATAAAAGTATTTTTCAGTTTCTGTAATGTATTATCGAAATTTTTTCACAAAATTCTTATAAAACGTGAAACATATATTTATAAAAAAATTTAATCTATATATGTCATCTTAAACATCCAAACACACCTAATAAAATACTTTAATTTGTAACAAATAGTTAGATTTGTCTTTTATTATGAAAGAGGAAAAAAGGAGTTAGTGTTTATTAACATGAAAGTTATTGATCAAGTAATTTTCAATCGCTGTCAGGTGACGAGGACGACACATGACCTTTCATCCCACTCTTCCAGCTTACATACCAAGCCACTGTGAGGACTGGGTCTTCAATGACATCTGGATTCGAACCCGCTTCTCTCTCTCTCTCTCTCGAAGACGTCACGTCAGTCATGAGTTCATGTTCATGACTACAAATACTCCGCATCCCCCTAATATCATTATGAGCTTTGTAATTAGCATGAAGCTTATCCTATTCTCTTAGCGTATTGTCGAAAAAACTTAAATATCATTATTAATCATAACTTTCGATTAAGAATTCAAAGTAAAAAAGTTTATCGAGGAAAATGGATTAAAATCAAAAATATATATTTGTTGCGTATGTGTTTACAAAACAAACAAACGTTTACTTCATTGCTTTTTAAAGGAATTTCGTTATGAAAAATTTAATTTATCTTAATTTAATTTATATGCAATAAAAAAAAAACTTTTATAAATAAATGTTAAAGATTTTTTTTAATCAAATTGTTTTCTGTCTGCATAAAATAATTTTATAACGGTCTGCATTTGCTTATTTGAATGATACCTTAAAAATACCTTTCAAACCGCGTCTTATATAATAAGTTATTTAAGGTATCCGACTACGTTCGGAACCGTGATTTTAAAAAGCGCATAAATGGATAATTTTCATGATATTTAGTGTCACTTGGATTAGAATACATGTATAAAATTGTTTTAAGGACATTTTGACAAAAAAAAATTATTTCAATGCAATATTTCGGAAAAAATTAACTTAGAATAACTTTTTTTCCAAATGTTCTCCTTTTGTAAAAACTGCTTCTATTGTATTAATATTTTGCCTGTATATAGCTCAGATATATAGCCTGTATATAGCTATGACTTTTGAACAATTCACATTATTTTCAGAGTTACAGCCATTTGAAATAATTATTGACGTATTTTCTTAAAATTTCTCCCTTCTGTTTTTGTAAAACATGGATAAACCGACTTCCAAGTTATGCGTTTCAAAAATTCTAGTTGAGCCTCTATACAGAGGTCTGAGTTGAATACAGGCAAAATATTATTATAATAGAAGCATTTTTCACAAAAGGAGAATATTTTGAAAATGGGTCATTCTATGTTTATTTTTTGTCAAAATATTGTACTTAAATCCTTTTTTACTGTAATACTATTCTTAAAACAATTTTATATACATTTTCTAATCTAAGGGACACCAAATATCATAAATATTATCCATATACACACTTTTGAAAAATTACTGTTTCGAACGTAGTCGGATACCTTAATACTGAATGGGAAAATAAAATTCAATACTGCAAGTGAACCCAATAAAATGGAATTGTTCTTATTCTTTATGAGTACTTTTAAGATAGTTGTGTGTGTTTTATGGCAGTGTTTCTCAAACTTTCAATACTGGTGCCCCCCTTTTCAATCACAATTTTTATCGCGCCCCCCTTATACATT
>BMAV01009277.1:79997-102457 GCA_019973955.1 Trichonephila inaurata madagascariensis
ATCAACTTTGGCAACGTGTGGAAGCTGCTTGGTCTGCTGTACCCCAAGAACACATCCAAAGTCTCTTTGAATCAATGCCGAGGCGTGTGGCAGGTGGGGGTGTAATTTGGGTCAATCGTTGAGCAACCATGGACCACATGTTTCCTATCAGCGAAAGATCCGGAGAGCGAGCCGGCCAGGGAAGCAATTCAATGTCATGATTAACGAAGAACCTTTGCACAATGCGTGCCACGTGTGGTCGCGCATTATCCTGTTGAAATATGGCTGTGGCCAAGCCCCGAAGGTAAGAAAGGACAACTGGCTCCAACACCTCGGAGATGTATCGCTGGCTGTTTAAAATACCGGCAATGCGTACTAGAGGAGTGCGAGAGTGATATCCAATACCGCCCCATACCATAATACCCGGTGCAGAACCTGTGTGGCGGTGCATAACGCAGCTGTTCAGCATCCTCTCTTCTCTGTGTCTCCAGATTCGAATCCGACCATCGTGGTGTTGCAGACAGATGCGTGACTCGTCAGTAAAGGCAACTTCATTCCATTCTGCCGCCCACATCCTTCTTTCATCGCACCATTGGCGGCGGAGATGAAGCGTCAAGGGTAGAACAACCAATGGACGTCTTGCGGACAGACCACTCTGCTATAAATGGCGTCGAATGGTACGCGCAGACACTGAATGATGCGTTACAGACTCAATGTGCTGTGCTATGGTTCGCGATGTGACTGAGCGATCCGTCATTGCCATGCGCACAATTTGCCTGTCCTCACGTGAAGTGGTGCACTGAGGTGGTTACGATCGACTAAGTCGGTCCGTCGTACCCTCCTGCATCCAAAGGTCACATATCCGCATTAGAGTTGTTTGGTTTCGTCCAACACGACTACCGATTTCTCTGAAAGATAATCCACAGTCTCGGTAGGTCTTTATCCTTCCTCTGTCGAACTCGGATACTTGATCAAAAGCTGATAGCTGTTTTCTACGAGAAAAAACTGATCGTTTTTTGAAAAAACCACAAGAAAAACACAATTGCCGAACTTGAAATCGTCGAAATCTCCAAGCCTTAAATAGCGCTTTGAGGTGGTGCCACAGTCGCGCGTGAAGTGCTTCTGCGCTGAAATTTTAATCCTTTGCATATCTCACCTCCGCTAATGCATGTTGTAAATTTCATGTTATTTACATGCTTCCTTCAGGGTGTTGCATTTACGGTGGCCAGCAGTGTAATTAGTTTTTTCTAGAAATTAACAATAATGTTTTTCTTTTTCTAATGTCTAATTTTTTTTTTGAAAAACCAGTTTTACATGAGTAAAAAGGAAAAAAAATTGAGATTTTTAAAACTTTAAGTCTTACAGTTTTTTCAGCGAAATTAGGCAATGATTTCATCAAAAAATTATTTGAGTATGTTTTGTTCATTGTTTTATAGATGTACGTAAAATATTTTGCAATTTCAAGAAAAATTTTTTTTATAAAAAAAAAAGGTGATTAAATGAAAGTATGTTTGATAAAATTGTGTTATAATTGTGTTTAGCTATAACAAAATAAAAAATATTTAAGTTTAAAATTACTTTTGTAATTTTAGAGAATGTTTAAAGTATCATTATGTGGTATATAAAAATATGAAGGAAAATATTAGTCAATAGTATGATGTGTAAAAACAGTGCTACTAAATTTTTTTCACTTTTTCCTCAAAGCAAAATTTTTTGCCTTTAGGTACACTTTTGAAAACCACTATTGCCCTATATTGCTCCAAATTATGCTTTTATGCACGACATTTTTGCATACAGTAAACTTATTTTTTTGTCTAAGTAGTACATAGTCTTTAAAGAAATAGTTTTATGTATAAATAAGGGGAAAAAATAAACATTTCAAAATTACAAACTTTTATAATTTTCTTAAAGAAATTATATCTTAATATTTTACAAAAAATAAGATCATTATAATTTGTGCTTTTTATATATGTATAGAAATATTTTACATATATAAGATATATTTTTTATAAAATGGTACCTAAACATATGTATATATATTATGAGATCTCAAACATTATGTCTAACTTAAAATAAACAGAAAAAAAATGGTTTTTTTTAACTAAAAAATTATTTTTGTATTTATGCAGAATGATTATACATATAAAATATCTTTATTAAGACTGCAACAAAGTATAAGCTATGTTGGAAATTTTTAAAGTTATATGGCCCATAAACAAACTGCCTTAAGTTTTGCATTTTACTCTTTCGAGCATTCTCTCAGGAGCTCTGTTTTCCAGGTACACTTAAAAACACAAGATATGGTAGCTCAGAAGCTTCATTTTGGTGACCACTGATTTAGAGCTTTATTACAAATATTCATGGGGCAGTAATTATTTCGGAACTCATTGAACCGGATATTATTAATGCGAATAACCCTTTAAAATAATTTATAATTATTGAACGCAAATAAAACCTGGGCAGTCATGTGCTTGTAGAGTTTTTTTTATAAAAAATAAATATCGTGTAAGTAGTGTATTGATCTCTCTTATGCAGTTAAACACTATTTTTCTATGACTATCATTCAAAACTCATATTATTTTTACTGTAAAGAATGCTTATTTACATATAGTGACTATTTTTATAAGTTATTACCTTAAATAATTATTCACGAAAGCAAATGACCTTTAGCTCTCATGTGTTTGGATTTTTGAAGTTTTGTAATAAACATGTATATTGAAGAAAAAATTCGACACACATTTTTTTTTAATGTTTAAATCCGAAAAGAAAAATTTTGTTTCTTTCAATCTGCTCTAAGACTTTGCAAGCAAATTAACATGTTATTATTATTTTTGTTAAAAATTAATGACATGTATTTTTATTTTAATCATATGCTTCTGACTTATTTTGACTCGTGTGTTTTCTTTTTTTCCCTTTGTCCTAATTATCTAAAGTTTTATTTGTTTATTTTTTAAATGGAAAGAGCATAATGACATGCAATATTTCTTTTGGTTTCATATTATTTGTTTTTACTTTCTTTTGATTAATTTTTTTAAGCGTTTAATATTTTTCTATTTACATATTCCCCAATTAAGACTTTTCCAATGTTCCTGATTGGTATATGAAAATATTTCATCTTTAATTAAACAATTCATTCACATTTAATTACAAATTTTTTTATTTAATTAGTGATTAAAATGCTCATTTTAGAGGCAGAGAGGAAAAAAAAACTATTTACACAATTTTTAAAGTTAATTTGAAAAGAATTTATGTAATAAATTTTCACACATGTTTACTTTAATTTATATGTTAACAAAGTAATTTTTTAAAAAATTTTAAAATTAAGTTTGATTGAAGATATAAAAGTCAAAAGTATCATAACAAGTTTCAGATTATATCTTATAATTTCATCTACAATAAACTTAACTTTAAATTTCAGTGCATTTTAAGAGTAATACTTTCAAAGGGATAAATGAGCAAAATAGTTTAAACTTAACTGTTAAAGTATGATTAAATAGACAAATTATTTTTTTGTTGAAAATTATCCAGAAAAATTGATGGTGTACCATGTTATGGACTCTTTTATTTGGATTCCTCATTAATGTTTTTTGATTTGAAACTTAGCTGTTTCATTTAAATTTATGGGTACTTGATTAATCGAATACCTCTGTTCTCCTGTATTTTTTCTCAGAAAGAGATTAATTTTCAAAAAATTTAGAAATCTAAAAATTGACGATTTTTTAAAACAAAATTTCAATATTTTTAAGGATTATGGAAAAGAACAGGGAATGCTAAAGTTTTGAAAAAAAATATTTATGCTTGAAAAATTAAAACAAAAGGCTTAAAAAGAAATTGAACAGATTTCTAAAATAACATTCCGTCCATTCAGTTTATAATTAAGCGTAATAGCAATCTATAACATAAACACTTTTTCTAATGGAATCTATTCGAATTTTTTCGAGTGAAGTAAATATATATATATATATATATACCCATTAAAAATAGCACAGTTTACTTACGAGCATAGAAGTTACTTTTTGGAAAATAGAAGAAAGAGTCACAATTAGGAATAAAAAGAAATCGAATGCAATAACAATTACCAGAACAAACTGGAAGCTTCTCCTTTATTTTTATTTACAATCCCTGAATTCGATTATTTCTATAATTAAAATTGCGCTTTCGATTAAATTTAACCGTAATTTTATATCATCGTACTATTAGAGGATTAGCAGTAAAATAAATTCAACTTAATCGCTCCAAAATAACTTTTCTTTAATGATTTAAATGCCTCATAAAAACCATTCATTAATTATTTTGTAATTTGAATAATTTTAATCATTATTCTTATGATTGAATTAACAGCTTTACTTTAAAAAGTGATATTTAATTTTATATTTAAAATATACTGGGAAGCAATAACTTAATAGTTTTATTCCACCACCCTATTACAGGAACAAGTATTTTCTTTTGGTAACTGACAACGCTCTGAATCGTGATATTAAAAAGGCCTATAAATGAATAAATTTTTTCACATAGTTGAATTAGAATATGCATATAAATTTTTTTTAAGAATATAATTACACAAGAAAAAAGTATTTAATTGTAATTATTTTTGGCCATAAGGAGAAATAATGATATACTTTTAAAACTCTTTTCTTATGATAGTCTGCCTTTAAATATTTATGACTACCATACAAAACTTGAAATAAGACTTTTGAATAATTCTCATTATTTCAGAGTTACAATTTGAAATAATAATGGGTGTTTTTTGTTAAAATTTCTCTTCTCTGATTTATAAAAGTAAAGATAAATCCCCTCTTAAATTATGTAATTCAAAAATAGTTGTTCAGACTCTGTACTGAAGTCTTATCTATATATAGTCAAAATATTATTATAAAAGAATTTTTTATAAAAGGGATAAGTTTTATAAATATATAATTATTTCTTTATTTTTTTTACAAAAAAAATTATACTTAAATAGTTTTTCTTCTAATTATATTTTTGAAACAATTTTATATGTGTATATTCTAATTCAAATAACTTTAAATATTAAAAAAAATAAATTATTCATTTATATGTTTTTACTAATTTGCGATTCCGAATGCAGTCAGTCAACTTAAAATCCTTGAATTTTGATTTTTTTAATATTAAATCAGTGCTTCTCAAACTTCCAATATTTGCAGCCTAATTTTTTATCATAATTTTTATCACCACCCCCCCCTAGACAATAACAATGCATTGAATGCAATAGTAATATACTTTGATGGTAAAGCTACAATACAACCTTAACTATAAGCTGCGCTAAATATCAAGATAAGTATTAAATTTTGCATTTGTTACTTTTAAATAATATATATTTTAAGGATGCTACATTTAAGTAATAGATATTTTAAGAAAGTTATAATTTTAAGTAATAGATATTTTAAGAAAGTTAATTTTAAGTAATAGATATTTTAGGAAAGCTATACTTTTTAAATAAAAGGATAAGTGCTATATTTGTATAGAAGTTAATAGGATAAGTAGTATGTTATTAGTATTGTGATAAACAAGTTATGAAATACATTGTGCAGTACTGATACACTTATAAGTATTATGTATGCGTATTACAATCAGCATAAATGTGTATTTTATTTTTTATATTTATGTACGTATCAGCGTAGATGTGCATTTTATTTTTTGTAATGTCAGAAGGTATATTTGTTTTACTTCCTATAAATTAATAATTTTTTAAATGATCTTGTATTTTCAATCTATCGATAATCTCGCGCCTCCTGTGTACAAGGTTATCACGCCCCTCTAAGGAGACGCTCTCCACAGTTTGGGAAACGCTACATTAAATACTAGGCTTAAAATTTTATTTTTTTAAAACAAATATATGTACAAATATCTAAGAAAGTGATGTAACAAAGTTTGCATTATAGTGGTCTGTGCATATCATCCCGGGCTTAATGTTTCTGATTATTTATTTGTCAATGGGACGAAGTTTTAAATCCATTCGTCAAACTGCTATTTTCTGAATTAACACTATCATAAGCATTCGAGTGGATCCAAATTGTTCAGACATTGATATGTATACATATCATCAACATGGCAATAGATAAATCTCTTGGGAAAGTTACTCTACGCGAATGTCATGAAGTCTTATCATATAACTATTGTGTCCCAGATATAATAATTATGTCTGAATAGCGTAGAGATATGAATAGCACCATTTCCTTGCATTAAATAACGATATAAATTCATACACTAAGTATTTTAACCTGAATTTAAAAATATAAGGGGAGTTTTTGTATTATATATTATTTCTAAAGTTAAATTTTTTAGTGATGTCTATTTAAGATGAGTACGCATTTAAATTTATGATGCCTTGCAAGTTAAATAGTATTTAAACAAATAGAGTAACTACTGAGTGAGTTCATTACAAAAAATAAGTTAAAAAGGTTTTTTTTGTATTAAAGTAATGAATATTATATAAAATTTTGTTATATTTACTGCAAATATATTTGTAAAACTGGTAAATACGAAGACGATTTTTTTTCAATGATGTTAAGTTTGACACATTTTGAACATTTTGCTTGAAGGAAATTAAGATATTATTTGTGTTAAAAATTTCAGAAAATCTAATTAAAGCATTTACAGGGTATTTTTTCCTGTGTGTGTGTGTTTTTTTTTGCAATTAATATTTGAAATTATAATTTTTAAATTCATATAATCATTTTACTGTTTAGAATATATTCGTTCTGTGTGTTTGTTTGTTCTATGTATATGTTTGTTTCAATGCACATAAAATGTTTTAATTATGTTAAGCACAAAATTCCTTTAGTTATCAAAAAACATTCACTAAATATAAATATTAAATGTAATAAAATTAATGTTGAAAATACTATCAAAAAGACATGTTGTTTCAAATTTTATATTTCTTTTAATTATTTGAAATAAATTATTCACTTAAAATAAATTATTCTGTTTAAATTTCCTTCCACATTAAGCTATAGTTTTCATTTTCTTACGAATAAATGTAAAAGCTTATGATATTAAAATGAAAAGTTAAGTAAATAGAACAAAATACAATTATTTTTTTACATCAACGATAAACAAAAAATTGATTTATGAAAGCTTCCCTAAGGGAATGTACTTATAATTTCACTTGAAAATTTTGTTAATTTCAAGATAAATAATAAATAAATATAATAAATAAATATTTTGTTTCTGTTTTGTACTGTTTAAAATAATTAATCGCGCTACTTTTCAAATTTCATTATTTACTAATTACATCCAATTTTCTTAGCTGAATCTCCATGTTGTACCTTTTTTTTTTAAATAAATTTTTTATGTATTATTTTGAAATATTTTACTTCTTTTGTAACATTGAAAATCTCACATTTCGTATAGCAACTATTGTTTGAAATGATCAAAATACAACAAATTGTTCATTGCAGCAAAAACCAAAGATTTGCCATGTGTTACCAATGAAACAAAATTAAATGTAGCCGAAATTAGCTACAAGAGCCAATCATGTTTTGTCATTTTTATTGTGTAATAATTGAACATTGTGTGGTTTACAATTAAAATCTATAAGAACGAAACTTTTATAGAGATATCTAATAATTGGGGGCTATTGAATGAAAGAAAAAAGGCTATTATATATTTGATGTAAAAGGGTTGCCCAAAATGAAAAGTAGACATGTGTAATTCTATCAAAATGTTTGTAGCTGCAGCAGCGCTAGCATGAATATAAAGGTAGGAAGGAAGGAAGTGTACGCCGCATACGACGTACAATGATAAAACCTGTTCTTGGTAGAGAATATGGATGGAAAAAGTAAAGTCGTACTACTCATGGATGCATTCATAACGGAGCAATCCACGGTAGTATGGTTTCTGATTGAGGAAGGTGAGATGAATACGGGCATTTATCAGCGACTGGGGTCAATCTATGGCAATCACTGGTTACTTCGAACAACTGATGCAAAATTTTCGTGAAGGGTGGCAAACGATACCAGATCTCCATGACAATGCCGGTCCAAGCGTCTCTCGTAAAGCCCAAACAACCTTAAAAAAATTCTTTGAAAAGTGTTGAGACACCCACCGTACAGTCCGGATTTGTCTCTCTGAAACCTTCCACACATTTTTCCACTTAAGAGATCATTATGTTTCCATTCGGATGATGAGGTTGAGGCAGCTATGTAGGACTTCCTCGAGAACCACCCACAATCTTTCTATAGCGAAGGCATAGACCTACTGTCGAAATAATTGGATATGTGTTACAAAAAACTCAAGGTGATTTATTTTAAATTCCCATAAAGAGATTCTTTTTATACAACTTGTCCACTTTTCATTTGGGCAACCCTTATATGAATAATATGAGGATACATATAGTAAAGAGGGATAGCAAGATTTCGCTTACAGCATATTCGTATATAAATTTTCCCTAGACAACAAAAAGGGAAGTTCAAAGGATTCATTCAAGTGCTATAATGGGTGACAAAGTAGCTTGTCTTTTTGTAACTAATTCAATTATTACCTTAATGCAAAAAAGGACTTCGATTCATGAAACAAATTAAGGTAATAGGAACATTTGATGGAAGAGTTTTTCACACCTCCACATTTTTATCTACAGTCTTTTGTGAGACGCATCAGAACTATTATTCTAAGGGAATCAAAATAAAGGTATTGAGATTAGTGAGCCAAAGCCAGATTTTCAAGTTGAGATGCTTATCACTAACGAGGATACAGGGAAGATTTTAAAGATATAAAACATTATCTTCGTAAAACAACTATTGGTATTCTTATATTGGTATTGGGATCTCGTTAAAGATCCATAAAATAAGTAATAGTTTTGTAAATAAAAAAAAATGTAGCTTTGAAGGCTCGTTAATATTGAGTCAATGATTTAATGACTTTTTTCTAACGGTAAACTATTGACCAATTTAACTGGGATTAGGTTTAGCGGAAAGTCTTGCATAAAAAATAAATATCTACTAGCTTTATCGTTCGAAATCAGCTCCGCTCATTGAATTTAATACTCACTGAAAGAAAAATAAATCATCATTTTCAAGACAGTTGCTGTTATATCTTAGAAATGCAGCAACAGGAAAAATTGCTATTTAATGAATATTATTAGTTTTGTTAACAATGCTTTTTATAGTTGTAAACGATGGATATAAGAAATACATAAAATATTAGCTATTATGTTCAATAATGGTTAATGGCATCAAATGATTATCATGATAGCTATCGTTCCATAAACGATTTTACGATTCTCGTAAAATATGTAGTGTTAGCGCAATGAAAAGGGCAGTCATAAATTACCTAACTGAAAATATGAAGGATACATTATTTTCAGTTTACATTTAAAAGAGCCATAAAAGTTGGGATGTTTTATACGATGTGTAAGATATTTGATAGTAATCGCTAGCAGGGATTGTGTCATTTTAATTCTTCCTATGCCTAATAATTTCGAAAGCACTATCGGATATTTTTTTAAAACATGAAATGGTAAAGAAGTAACTTCATTAAAAAGTAATAACATCTTATCTCGTTCTCGAAAAATAAAAAAAAGATTAAAATGTAAATTGTAATAATGTTTTATTATCAGGATACATATTCCTTAATACATACGATTTACCATTGATAACTCGAAATGGTACGAAATAATTTATAATTTCGATTACTTTATACCATAAAAGGAATTATAAATGGGAAACTATTGTATAAAAATGTATAGTTACCATAATTAGAATTTATGTTTCCAATCCTTATTTTTTTTTAAAATAAAATATTTGATAAATTTCTGTGACATCAAATTGTAAAACAATTTGAAACACTGGCAATTATTTTTAAGTGCATTTTTATATGTAGAATGTTCCCACTTTAACAAATGAAAAAACAAATATATAAGTTAAACTCTAAAAGAAATTTCCATAAAAGTTTCTTAAATGGATATTCATTTATTCGCTTTTTCTTCCTGGAACTTGAACGCATAATATATAATACTTATGAATTAATACCTTCAACTCCTTTTTTTTATTTGATTTTCTATTTAAGTAACAAATACTTAATCTAATCTAATTTAAAATAGTTTATTTAAAATTTTACATTCGTTTTGACTCCAGTCAATTTGAGGATTTACATACCATTGCCAAATTGTAATGCAAAAACTTTTAAATTTTAACGTTTATTAAGTTTGTTCTAAAAACTTTTACTCCAAAGTTAAAGTTTCTATAAACTTTAATTATAATTTTGAAGAGTACTCCCTTTTTATGCATTTAGTTGGGTGTTACTTTCCATACAAACAAACAATACACCTGTGATACCAGCAATATGTGATTTCATTTTATAAGTTTTATTCAAATAAAAATAGCTATTTAATGATTTCTTAAAACATTTTTTAATATTATTCTAAATTCTTATTTTTTGCATGTTGGTTGAATAAAACTAATCTCTTCCCATGATTAATCATTTGCTTGAAAAAAAAATATGCCATAATTTTATTTCATTTGGTTTTATTCATTTGGTTTGGTGAAATTATCAATAAACTGTAGCTGTTAAAAGGGATACCAATGATGATATTCTACGAAATATTTAAGCCAGTGTTTCTCAAACTGCGAGGCGCGCCCCCCTAGAGGGCATGATAACCCTGCGAGGGAGGCGCATGTATATTGAAAAGGCGAAAACATAAGACAATTTAAAAAAATTATTAATTAACTCAAAGTAAACAAACAAATTACATTCTGTGTGACACAATAAAAAATAAAATACAAATTTAAACTGATATAAAACATTTATGTATCAGTACTGCATCATATATTTTATAATTAATTTATAACAATACTAAGTTAAGAATAAGTCCATGGGATTGTCATATATTAAATTATATGCAAAAATGAACACTTATCTTGTTAATTTGTGCAGTTTCTAATTAATCTTTTAAATGCTGATTAAAAATTACGTTATAGTTTTCCAATGCCATCGCTTAACGCGTTTGCATTAAAGAGGGATGGGGGTAGAAAATGAATAAATAAGCAAATCTTCTGAAATAAGTAAATTCTTCGTGAACATTGTCAAGGTCATTTTATTGCCTTCCAAAGCCTACGGAATAATTTAAAAGATCACGGTTTTCAGAAAACATCGTTCTAGGAAAGACGTATATATACGTCTGGAGCAATTAACGCGCTGGCTGAGCGAGACGTTTATATACGCCGGTGGCACTTAAGAGGTTAATACGTATTGTGGGGGTCTGTGTCAAAGAATAGTATTATTTAATTTAATACATTGTTATTGTATGGAGGAGGGAGGGCGCGATGGAAAGTATGATTGAATATTGGGTTGTAAGTGTTGAAAGTTTGAGAAGCACTGATTTAAGCCAAAAAAGAAATGACACAGCAGCTATTTGAGTACGCACCTCATTCTTCGAACCACATGAAGGCATGCAGTTTCTCCTCCCCTTTTTTTTAAGTATATGGTGTTAGCTGAAAAAAAATTTAAGATATTTTCATCGGCTGCAGAATCATAGCTTTTGAATATTGATCATGAAAAAACTTTATAAAACATAATAGTAGTTCAAATTTATGGAAATTTTGACACAGAAAAAATACATGTTTACCCACATTAAAGTACATTTAATTTAAACTCACAAACATCGGGGGAATTACGGCTTTGAGTTAAAGCATCCAAAATGAAACATATTTCATAATAATGTTGATGTATACTCGATTATCGTATTTTAAAAATTTGTGCAATGCAAGTTTGAAGAATATTACGCGACTGTGTTTTTCTTTTCAGGTTCTTATGAAGATCATAGTGATAATTGTCATCCCATGATAAGAACGAACATAACAAAGAAACAAGAAACATGTGGCACTCAAACCGATTTCGAAACTCCTCGGGTCAGGTTATTCAGATGTGCCAGCTGTTCTGTAATGAATACCTTTGGGAAAGATGAAACCGAAATAAAACTGTAACAACAAACTGCATTGATTAGTTACAATAGAGTGTGGTCATCTCTACACCATATTAAGGAAAGGATGAATATATATTATTGTAAAAATTGTGTTATATTAGATCTTAAAATTGTTATATTGTGCATCCACCAATTGGATTGAAAATTGTTACGCATTTAATATATTGTTTATTACTATTGATTGAAAATCTGTGAAACTCATAATGATGTTAGACAATAAAAATTTTAAAAATAAAAAGTTAAAATGTGTGATTAATTCTCAAATAACAGACATTGCCTTTAAAGAAATACATAGAAACAAAAGGAAAAGTGAAAATTTTGTCCATTTTACGTAACATTTTCATAAGTTTAACTAATTGATATGTTAAACAAGAAGTTTAAATTTTTTTCAGGTTTTGAAAATGACATTTTAGAGATAAAAGACATATAAAGTAAAGAGTTTAGGATTTAATGTTCTAAAAAATAAACCTTTCAAAGTATAGAAATAAATAGTTTTTAAGCTATACCATTGAATGATTATAAGTGAAGTAAATACAGCAAGAAACAGTTTACAATTTATAATAGTCTAGTTGAACAAGGGTGAATTGTAATAAAATATACACAGAGCCTAATGACAACAAAATGAAAAAAAAAGTTAATCAGTACCGTTAATGGAATCAAAAAGGAGTATAAATTTAAAAAAAAAATGAAAATTATTAGGTGTTTTGCTCTGTATAAAAATCCGAAAATTACTCGACATAATTACCAAAGAACTTTCCCTAACTATTCATAGATTTTAGAATTACAATTAAGGGAAAATTTCGACATCACAAGAATATGATTTTTATAAACAATTTGAACAATTGTGGTTACAAAAAAAAACATTTTACAAACTCATATGTGATATAAGTCCTTTGTATCTTTATTAAGCTATTTAATTTCTTATTACAAGATAATTAAAAATGTATATCTTTTTTTTTTGAAGAAATATGTTAAATAAGGAATTTAAAAATTGCAAACCAACATTATTGATTCTGATTAATTTACAAAACGATTTGAATTTATGTTGTACTAATAAATGCCTGGCTATCCATTTTTTCGAGGTATTTTGCAATAATAATAATATCTTTCAATGTTCTATTCTTTAAGCAATGTGTACGCAATTCTGCTAACTATTTTATACTTCAGTTGTGTATCAATTCCTTACTTTTTAGATTTTGTAAAGTAAATATATATATATTTTTTTTATTGACGAAACTTTTTATACGGGTGCAAAGATTATAAGAAGATATTTCAATTATTTAAGTGAATGACAAAAATTTTTCATAAAGAGTGAGAAGTGTTTCTGTACAGTATTCATAGCGGAAAATGTTTTCTCTTAAATAAATGAAGCCTTTTTAAAGTTACAAATATATATATTTTTAGAAACCTTTCCAGAATTTTTCTACAGTTACCTTCTTTAATTAAATTCCAAGAAAAATAACTGGAGCTTATACCAGAGACTCACAAATGTAAGATTAAAAGCTCAACCTTTTTTTTGTTGGATCAAAAAACATGACTACAACTTTTAACCCGAAAATAGTAAGTTAATCTTTTCTCGAGAAAAACGAAAGCGAAAAAATATATAACTAAAAGAGAAGTAAGAAGTGAATAGCAATTAAAACTAAACCTATGCCTAACTCTAAACCCAGATAAGGGAGAACCATTCCAACTTGGGAAACTTTGTAACTGACTAGCAATTATGGCGGCTTAGTTCTGCAAGAAAAACTTTTGTACATTTTTGTTTTAACCAACATGGTGGGCTTAGAATTCTAATATATTCAATGCCGTATTTGCTTTGTGATGATTAAAAACTGTTTTGTGTGTTAATAATTGTGTCTGTTAATACTTGTATAATTGTGTAAATATTGTTTTTGTGTGTTTAAGCAAAATACAATCGTGCTTCGATAATTCGAACTTTTTTACCTGTTTTCAAGAAAAATGCATGAAGAAAATGGGAATAACTGTCGTTAGTTCGAATCGTATCATTGGATGATTTGAATTTTTTTTTTTTTTTTTTGCTATTTCTCTTAAATAATTTTTCTAAAAATAGCCAGTTAGAATTTTCCAATGATGTACATTACTTGTTGAATAATATTTCTAAGAAAGTGAGTGATGTTGGAATGCCATCACTTTGGGATTTTGTGGGATTCAGGTGGCTGGAACGAGGCCATTTTGAATAACCTTGATTTTTTAGATGGCCTTGAATTAAGCTACGTCATTGGTTCTTAACCCTATACCTGCGAAGCTATTTTGTAGGCCCGTAACCGTCCTCTATATACTACATCAGTATCAATTAGTGGAAAATATGCAATGCCAAGAATCGCATTAAATGTAACTATTTTGAATTTTATGTTACATTTTTGGTGAAAGATACTGTTTATGAGGCTTATGATTGAAATAAAATAAAGAAGGATTAAAAACTATATATATATATATATATATATATATATATATATTACACATTTTTCAGCTGCACCCATCAGCAATTTCATGTTTGTCAGCTGCGTCCAGATGGGGAATAAGGTTAAGAACCCCTGGGATACATATACAATACATACATTCTATTGCAATATTAGTGTTCTGTTTTTGTAAAATAAAACGTGTGTTGAATATTTGATTCGGGAAATAAATTTTATTTAAAAAAATATTTCTTTATTTCAAAAACATAAAAAACCCGAAATTTACACCCCGTTCCTTCAGCTTTGTCTTAACCTTTGTTGGATGTATACAGAAAAGAAATCGCGTCTTGATTCGACGATAAAAATCTAAAGTATGATACAGCAACGTGTACTTCTACATGTAACTTCAAATCACACACAATCACTGTTTTTATTCTCTCCTGTTACCACTCCGTCTTCACTGATATGGAGAAGATATTTAGATATCAAAAATCATTGATGTAGTTTATTTCAATACGTATAATATTTGCTTAAACTTATAGAAATGAACGTGAGTTCATTGAAAGAAGCAGAAAGACAGAAATGAAGCAAATAAAGCAACAAAAGAGCAAAATTTACGACCTTATGAGGCTTCACAGGAATCTGGAGATATGAACTGTGGTTTTAAAACACAGGCAAGCACTTGAACCTGAAGTGTCGTTTTCTGAAAGAGCCAAAACTTTGCAATTTTATTAATGTAATGCCTTATTTTTTTTATTTCACAGCATAATTCTACTTTAACCCGGGAGAGGTCAAGCGGGGCACATTGTCACCTCAGGCTCACGAAATCTTTAATTATGGGAAAACTGTTTATTTATTAGAAACGATCTTGACACAGTATCCTCCTATATGACAGTCGTCATGCAAGCTAAAATGTATATGTCACATATCTCCTTCTTTTTTGGGAACGGCAAACGTTTTCTTACAAGATCAAGGTACTTGGAGGCGCGACCATATTTGTCCAAAATATTTTCTATGAAAAGGCTACATTAGTGGTTTCGATTGCTGTGTTGTGCGACTCATTATGGTTTATAAATGTAAATGAATAGAATATAAAATGTACATGAACATATACATGTACATGAACATGTACATGTACATGAACATGTGCATGTACATGAACATGTAAATGAACATGAGCATGAACATGTACATGTACATGAATATGAACATGTGCACGAACATGAACATGTACAGGAAAGTGTACATGAACATGAACATGTACATGAAAATATACATGAACATATAAAGAAAGAAATGGGCATCTGTGCAATCTCTATTGGATGGAGTTGAAACTGATCAAGCAAGAGTAGAATCTGATGAAATAATGGATATTAATCCTGATAGCAAAAGGGAATTTGAGAAAAGAACATGAAACGTTTGAGTTGAAAGAAAAATTTACAAATAATACCTAAAAATCCACCAAGATATGAAGCAACAAGTGTTCGCAAGACACACTGCACCTTGTCAAAAAGACACAAGCGAGGAAAAGTTCTGCATGCTATTTGTCGATCATTAAAGGGAAATAAAACTACAATAACTTGAACAAAATATTATATTTGGGCCCGAAAGTATAATTCCTTTAATGTTAAACGAAAAGTGTCTGTGATTTGTGTCCTTTATTAAGGTAAAGCACATTTGAAACATTTTAGTTCAGTTTGATTGGATTTTTTCTCAAATCATCAAAGAAAAATTGAGAAGTCCTTAAAAGTAAGTAATTATACTTTCTCTTAGTTAAATTATCCACCGGAATTACGATTTTTATCGTATAAACTATAAAAAATCATGGAAAAAAAAAGATTGGGGGGGGGGAATCAGTCACCCAGTGACCATTAACCTTAGTATCGAGGGCACCTGCTCCAGGATTAATGCTGGTTTTTGTTAAGGTTTTATAAAAATTAAAATATAAATTTAGAAAACTATTATTCAGTAAATTTTAATATATAAAACGTCAGGTACTAACATAAAATCTAATATACTAATAATTTAAATTTATAGCATCTCCTAAACATCATACTTTTCTTTTGATTTTAAAATTTTGACAAACGAAGAGTAATTATTGTTAGTAAACACAGATAATCTATTAGTTAAAAATTACAAAAAAAGTCACATATTTTTGTCATTTTTCTAATATACTCAGCCATATATTTACATTTAAAAAACAAATCGGAAACTGTGGATGCTAATTCTATTTTGCTACTTAAAATATGATGTATATTTCATATTTGAAATAATAAACGGATCATGGAAATTCCAGTCGAATAAATCCAATTCTATACTTCGTGGCAAAAAACACAAAATCACTTTTCAAAGGTAAATTGAAAATCAACTTGTTTTTGGTAAATTGAAAATAAACTTAAAATGTTACTGAAGTAAACTTTATGTATGTAAATGTGTTCATGGATGTATTTTAAATGTATTTTTCTGGAATGTAAATGAAGGACAATAGAATATATTAATAAGCAAAGTAATATGTAAATAATATATCTTTTCATACTTTTTACTGATATAACTCAAATTTATTTTTCCGAACAAAAAAAAAAAAAAAAAGGATTTTTTTTTTTTGTTGTTGACAACACGAAAAATAGGTTCGGTTGCTGAATTTGTTTGTTAAATTTTTGTCCTTTTGTTCTGAATGCGTCAGATCACTTATAGAAATGACAGGAAGTATGAACTTTTATTTGATAAAAAAAACAAGCATGATGTCTTTATGCTTATTTAATAAAAACATTTTACATTATACCTGTCAGTATGTTTATTATTCAGCTTCTTATTTTATGGAGCGTGAATTCTTTTTGTAGATGTTTACCTACTAGAATCATATCGCATTGAACAACTGTGAGAAATTATTTGTTCTTCATGAGTCTCTAATATAAAAAAAAACTTTTTAAAGTGTATTTATTTTCTAGATTTCTTCCCCTCTTTTTGATCACACACATTTTTCGTCTCGATCAGATTAACTTTCAGAACTGAAAGACGTACAGATTCGAGAGAAAAATTACAATATATTTTTTTCCTATTTAAGTCACCAGGGATTGTGGGAGATACTCGCTAAAATACAAGCCAGACACATTTATCATTTCAGTTGAATAGATCAGATTGAGGCCAGATGTCTGAGAAGAAATTGAGGGTGAACACATTATTTAGTTGGTTAAATTTTATCCAATAGATTAACTCAAAATGTAGTAGAGGCTAAAGTGTGAGAAAAAATTCTTAAAATTCATATAATCTTGAAGGAACACTTTCATTCGCCACTAGAAAGGAATAAAAAAAAGCATAAAAATACATGTGGAGTACTTCATCTTAGAGCTAGTCTCGCTTAATGTAAGAGAAAATAGATTCGAAAATAGGAATATTTTTTTCATATAGAAATGTGTTCCAACAATTATAATATATTCTAACATTGATTTTCTTTTTGATGACCTGATAAATCATAGAGAATAAAATAAAGCGTATTTGTGTATCAGTATTTTCTAAAATAAATAAATTAACTGATAACCAAAGGTTCATAAGTAAAAAAATTGATATGTTAGAGTATTTTAGATCACTTTATGGGACACGGGACACTTTATCACACGGGACAAACAGAGCCCACCTTAAGATATTAACTGGCCCACCACAGATTTCGGAACAGTAATACAAAACTTACAATTTTAATGTTGAAAAAAATATAACTTAATTAAAATTTAAATTAACTAATTACAAATTGTTAAATTTTATAAAATTAATTTTAAATTGTATAATTATTTTTGATATAGAATAAAATACATATATTAAATCCTTTGCCCCATTTGCAGTTAATTCGATACCACAATTTCTCTCAGTCCTTGTTTGTCATTTTTGTCATAGCTTCACTACCTGAATATTTTATCAAATAACTCAGTTATTATGAGTTGAATTATTTTTTCTAGTTTTAAATGTACATATTTTTCATCTATATTACAGATGTTTCTTATTTTCATGCAAAAATGGAAAATTTAATCTAAATCCTGAAAAATTGTGGCTAAACTGAGTTCACATTAGTAATGGGTAACAGAAGAAAAAGAGATGTATTGCAAATAAACAACTTTTAATTACTCTGAGTGCAGCTTTAAAGGGCATGCAATAAGTAAACGGGTCCAATTACCTTCGCTCTTGAGCAAAAATAACAAATATAAACTATCAGATACAAGGGGAAGTCAGGTAAATGCACTGGATCCGAATACGTAGGCATCCTAATAATGATAATAAGCCTACAAGTTTTGTGCAAGGCTAATAAAGGCAGGTAGATATTCCGCAAAGTATACCTTTCAGAAATATAATCTTAAATTTGTCTCAAGATTTCGCTGTAGCGATCTTCTAAGACTTCGCTATTAACACCATCTTTTAGCTATAATTTCACTTTACTTAATATAGAGATTCATTAGAGAACGTCACGGTTCCTTCACAGAAAGAAGCTCTCAAATATCAATCAAACAATTCATGAAAAGGTTTTACTAATGGAGTTAATTTAAAAGCGGGGAGAGAACCCATTACAAAGTGATGTGTCTAAAGTTTCCAGTAGACTTCATGATTATTTCAAAATTATTCTATCTTTATACAGAATGTATGAAGCCTAGTTGAAAGCTGAGTTTATTTATATCTACAATTTTAAACAGAAGATGAGTATTGTTGTGTAATGGATTGCATTAACTCATGACTGCCATTCAGACTGCCCTCTTTAATTTAGTGATCTGTGCTGCATAGATAAATGGGACATTTTGAATAGTGTAAAATATATAAATGCAGCGTTCGATTAAGTGTTATTCGCACTTTCTGTATTTTCATAGATTACGAGGAAAGCAGAAATCCTTGAAAAAGTTTTTCTATAAACCTTTAATCAGTATGCTAAGTTTTTTATCTTTCCTTATTTAAAACTAGAGCGTCCGTCGATGTCGGTTGGACTCCGGAGCCTGTTTAGTTTGTTCTTCTTTCCGTATTTCTGTAGGGAATTTGAAAATTTTTCGTGACTTTTAATCATTTTCAATGGCGTTTACACAGAAAAACTTTTATAGTTCTAGTTAATTATAGGAGAAATTTTACAGCAAATGTACCTGAAACATCCGCTGGTGTTGTTTCGAATTAAAGGCAATTTGTAATTATAAATAGTTGGCATTCAGCAATAGATAGTTCACCAAGAAGACACCATTAATGAAAAAAAAAAAACTTCCAGAAGATTGCACATTTATTTGACTTTGAATGCAGTGTTATTGGGTTCACAGGGTTAATGAGTCAGTTAGACTAAGGTCGTTGTGTCTATGTGTTTCGTTACACCAGCGTTTCTCAAACTGTGGAGCGCGTCCCCTTGGGGGGCGCGACAGCTCTACGAGAGAGGCACGAGCATATTGAAAAGTCGAAAACAAAAGATTATTTTTTAAAAACTTTTAATTTATAGAAAGTAAACAAACAAAATACATTCTAACATAATAAAAATACACATTTACACTGATATATTACAATTATAAGTGTATCAATGCTACACAATGTATTTTATAATTAATTTAATAATGCTAAGTTAAGAACAAGTTTAATAGTTACCAGTGACCCATGGGATTGTCATATATAAAATTATATAAAAAAATTAACCCTTATCTTGATAATTTGTACGGTTCAGGATTAATCTCTTGACTGTCGTTTAAAAATTACAGGATTCGCTTCCCAATGACAACCGGTTTCCATGTAGGCGAGGGTGTGTGATGCATTTGAGGGAGAGGGAGGAATAAAGAAGCAAATAATTTGAAATAAGTAAATCCTTCGCAAATATTGTCAAGGTCTTTTTATTGCATTCCAAAGCCTTTTGAATAATTGTATGGATAACAGTTCACAGAATATCGTACTTCGGAAAGACGTATATATACGTCCGTGGAAATTAGCGCTTTGGCTGAGCGAGACGTTTCTATGCGCCGGTGACACTTAAGAGAGTAAAGTCGTGTCGTAGTTTTAGCGTCAAAGTATAGTATTATTGAATTCAATACATTGTTATTGTGTGAGGGGGGAGGCGTGATGAAAATTATGATTGAATATTGGGTCGCGAATATTGATAATTGCTTATCTGCTTATAAAAAATTACATTCGATTTTCTTACCTTGTGTAGAGCAGACACCCTCAAACGATGACTCGAAGAAAATGTCCAAGCCCTGATGAAACTGCTAATTTGATCTTTGATTTCTCTGAGAATGAATCGGAAGGTGATGAGCTGGCTTGTTCTAAATTTAGATTCTGATGAAGATACAAGAATGAGTGAAAATGACTACGAAGAATCTAAAGAGGGCACAGATGAAATTAATATTATTCCAGTAAATCCATATATGTAGGTCATTACGGACGGCACAGAATGAATACTGCATAATAGTAATGCTCCTGGCATATTTGCGATTGGAAATATGTTTTGCGACAAAGCAATGGTTCAACAAGCTTTGAAACATAATGTCAACATCAGTTTTTTATGAACTAAAAGGTCATAATATACGATAATTACAGGAAATAATATTAAAAAGTCTTAAAAATAAACCCTACTGAACAGTAGTCCTTCAACTATTTAATTATTACTAGTAATTTGTACATTTTTTTTTATCGCAGTGTCGAAACGAAACCGGTGAACATTTAAAGGCAATCGAAATCCTGAACGTTTTAGAGTTAAATTCGTTTCCATAGAAATGCATTTTTCGAAAGAAAAAAAATATATAAAATATTTTTTTTCCGAATGCCGACCTAAATATCCAGAATAAAAAATATAAAGTGCTATTTTAATTTCTATTATTTTTTTTTACTACGAAAAAAATATTTTCTTTTCTTATATTTTATTTCTTATTTCAGAAAAGTAACAGATAGAAATATTTTCTCTTATATATATATAGTATAAAAAAAAGGGAAGAGAGCATTTTGTAAGAATCAACGCATTCCTTTTAATGATATTTGAAAATGGTGATTCTTTAACGGTCCCTTGATAATAAAGAACCAAAAATAAATATTTTAGGGAATTTCTTATATTTGTTGAAGCACTGAATGACATTAAAAGCTTTTAAGCAAAATAACATTTAAATTCTTATAAAAGCATCGAATGAAAATAAGGAGTTAAATTGATGTTCCGCATCAAAGCTTTCCTGTTTTTGCACTTAACATTATAAATGCCTTAAAAGAAGTCTGTCTTTTAAAAATTAAATATTTGTTTAATGAAGATTCTTTCAAAAGAAACATTTGTATCTCGAAAATATTTATTTAATTTTTTTCAATCAAAGTTGGAATTAATTAACTTCCCTTTTTTTCATAACACCAAGCTAGTTGGTTGGTTAAATTTTTCAGAGGGATGAAAATCTACAGTTCTGTAACTCATATTTTTCTAGCTTATTTAATGAGTTACTTAAAGCTATGAGTTACAATAAATTGAATAAGTAAGGATTCACCCATTTAGGACCGAGTGAGTTTTACTGTTATAAGCCTAACTTCTTTAAAAGTTCAATTCATATAAAATTATTATTGTAATAAAATAAGCTGAAATTTGGAGTTTGTAATCCTTTCAAATTTCATGCGTTCCAAATTCTGATCACACCGATGTGGTCATGGGCCTCAGAACTGAAAATGCGAAATCAATTGAGGACCACACACTCATGGGATCATGATCCTGAACTGTTTGAAAATAAAGTTTATTTAATCATTATTAAACTGTAATTAAACATGTCTGTTATTTGAAGAAAATTAAGATGCACAAAATAAAAGAAGCTAAAATGGTGAATATTAGAACTATCCTGAAAATTGTGTTCATGGAATCAAGTCAAACTGTTACATTTTTGTTAAATATTGAAATTACTATGAACTTAGCATTATTTTTTTATATATTTAAACATATTTCTTAATCTCATACTATAAATTTAGTTTAAAAACCATATTCATATGAAGTAGAAGTATTATCCAAACAGATTTGATCGAATTAATGACAAATAACATGAAACCTTACAACTTTCAATTGGTTCCTACAAAAATATATGTAAATTATTTCTCATAGTGTATTGATACAAATATACTTTACAATTAGATAGATTTTATTTAAGTAGAGAGTTAAGAGAAAG
>BMAV01009277.1:102557-119378 GCA_019973955.1 Trichonephila inaurata madagascariensis
AAAAAAAAAAAAAAAAAAAAAAAAAAAAAACAAACACAAGAGAAACTTATAAAAAATTAAATTACATAAATGTGGTCCACTCTGAACAAAAAGCTTATGAATGAATTTTTAGTTATTCAAAATTAATATGCTAAATTAGTATTTATTTTTAAGGGACTTGCAAGATCAGATGTTTTAAATTTTTTCCTAAAAATAGAAGATTTTATTTTGATTATGAAATCGCTTTAAAAAAACACTGGTTTAATTTATATAAGTGGTTGCAAATTTTGTAGCAATTCAGAGTCTCTTCAGAAAAATACATTTAAACAATTCTAATATTTCACAATATATAGCGAAGAATTTTTAGCAAATATGCTTGAAACTGTTCAGTCCCATTTCAATTTTTTCGAGGAAAAAAAAATACGTTTTGCATAAAAAGTGCGTTTAAGTCTTTAAACTATATGCTGTAAGTGGCATCCTCTCCTACTAGATCAATTGTTATTTTTGTATTAGCTAACAGAAAATATTTTTTAAAATTTTTTTTATAAACCTATTAAATTGGTTTGAAAAGAAAACTTTTTTTGTAAATGTTTGATTAAATCCATGATTTTAAGGTAATTGGATGCCTTAAATAGAGAAAGAAGACCTTTTAGAATAATGATTATTTTCTAGCTCTCAAATATACATTTAACTATTTACATAATAGAGCATTTTTAACAATAATGTATTTTAAAAAACTTACTGCCTACACACACAAATGCTTTTTAAAATAATTTATTTTTCCTGTTTGATATTTTTTTGAAATAATTCTCTTTCGATACATTTTCGTTATGGTTGAGATATTAATGGATTCACTATAAATGATTCAATTTGCAGCATGATTTAGTACAATTTTACGAAATACAATTTAAAAATTAAGGGCTCGTTTTGATTTAAAATTTCATTTGGAATTATCTTAAAGATGGAAATTTTGCTTAATATATTCTTCAATGTATTGGCTATAAATAATTCTGCATAATATTTAATGATATAGTTACTCAAATACTTCACATAGTTAATTTCTGTTTATTGTATTTTCCGCAACTAATTTTCTTAATCCTTTATCTACCAACGGTACTTATAAGTACCACTCACTTTAAAAGGACATAGAATAACCATTTTTATGAATACTCAAACGATACTTAGCAGGAATATTCTTTTAAATCCGCTCTTCCAAGATATATCACAGCGCGGATTCTATGATGAGCATTTTAACTGGGAAAACAAATAGTTTTATAGAAGGAATTGCGTTTTCAGCCGACGGTGTTTTCAGCGTATTGCAAAGATTGTCATTTTTGTTCAGAATAAATAGTTAATGTCAAAATTTAAGTGTCTTATGTTTTTGTATGTTAATGAAGACCTTAGAAAACGATTTGACAATTTATTTTAAGTGAACAGTGTGTATAATTAATTTTACAGTGTATAATTAATTTTTAATTAATTAATTAACTCTAACGGATTAAATTTCCCAAAGTTGAGTATTTTGTTTATGTATATCCCTTAATTTTCAATGCAGCGATTAAAAAAAAATATTGCATGAAAAAATTTGCAGCAAATCATAATGCGGTAGATAAAGGGTAAATAAACTAAGAGAAACACTTCCCACATTTTAAAAATGTTGATTGTTATATTCAATTATAACCTCACATGTATTTTTTTATACAGAGTGCCAAAACAGACATATGCCGAAAGCAATTGCGTAAACGGGTCAGTTTAAAAAACAGGGGGAAAAAAGAAATCTCAAATCACAGTTAGCGCCATTCACGGGTTATATTCTCATGACTTATTTCAAGTTTGTGTCGTGAAATATTGCTATGTTATTTCACATATTTTATATTACTTGGTAAGTTTAATTTTGTGCAATAATAAAGTATATTTCAACAAAAGTTAAACAAATGTCTGATAAAACTACATGTTGATTCAAATTGAATCAACGTATTGATCAAACCAAAATCAAGTAATATAAAAAAAAAATTAAGTCAATTCCTACTTAGATCAACAAAGAAAATTTTTATTTTAGCTACTTTTTATTAAATAATTACAATTAATATAAGTGTGCAAATACATATGACAGAATCACAACATTAAGTGGTATAATTCATTTTTATGTATTAGTATCGTATTGTCATCCAAAACAATCGTGTATAGAAAATTTCAGTTCAACTGAATGCTTTAAAACGTGAGAAAAAAACCTTTTCAAGTTTTGACACAAGTCGCCAAAAGGGTTGCCAACGTGGCTTCATTTGTAATTCTTTAAATTATTAGTTTTATAATCAACTGATTTTTATTAATTATAATTAAATTATTGTATTGTAATTCAAAATAATCATGTACCGAAAAATCCGGCATATAATATTTTTTAACACAAAAATTGAGGTTGAAATTTAGGGGTGCGCGTTATACGCCGGGTATAAAAAAATGATAGTTTCAAAAGTAAAAAAAAAGAGATATAAGTATAAAAAAAATTAGACTTCTACATAGATCGGACTATTGTTTATTTGAAAGAAACGACATTCCTAATGAAATTAAAGGGTTTTGATTCTAAAAATAAACTATTTTTCAAAATTCTGGGATAATACCTCAAATTATATATATATATAATGGCTTAAAAACATACCAGCATTGTACACGTACATTTCTCGTTCTTTCGTAAAAATGGGGGTGCGCGTTATACGGCGAATATACCTAAAAATGAAAAAATTCAGCTTGAAAGTATGGGTGCGCGTTATGCGCTATACGCCGGATTTTTCGGTATATAAAATTTCAGCTCAATTGAGTGCTTTAATATGTACTTTATTAACGATTGAAAATTCCACCAAGATAAATAAATAAATGTATAGAGAGTGTGAGCTAATAGTAGGAATGGAAAAAGACTACATATTGATATTATCTTTTTAAGGATCTACGTCTATATTACGTCTAAACAAACTAAAATTAGCAGTTACACACTAATATTTACTCTTAGCAACTTCATGGTCCTGTAAAGGTTAATGTGTTTGAATTTTACGAAAACACCATCTACTATATAATTTTCTAAATGTCCTAATCATTAATGTTCTAATCCAAAATTAATACATGTACAATCTTTTGAAAATGTACTTATCATTTGAATATACTAAATCATCATTAAAACAACGACTAAAATTTTTGGAATTTCATATGTCTTTTTGATGCTTGCTTCGCTATTTTCCACAAAAGGAAATTATTTTGAGAAAGTCTCAAGTAATTAAAAATAATTTAATTATCATTTCTTTACAATAGAATCTATTTGGCACATTTTCTGTACTCAATATTTTACAAAGAAGAAATTGTTATTCAACAATCTAAACAGTAAATTTGAAATTAATTTTCAAACAAATGAAGAATCAGAAAAAGTGAAATATCATGAAATATCAGATAAGTGAATATGAAAGAATTTCATATTTACTTATCTGATATTGAGAATTTTTAAGCAAATGAGCTATATGATATTGTTAAATTTAACTTTTTATGATACAAATTATTTAATATAAAAAATTTTCGGTTTGATGCCTCCAGTGTTAAATAACACACACACTTCATGTCCCTTCGGTATTAATGTGGGATCAGGGGTTTGAATCCTACTGCAGTAAAAACCATTTATTTAATTTTATTTTTGATTTAGTTTTTATTGAAAACAATTATAAAATCCCCGTGCACCACAAAATATCCCACGGGCTCACAGAAGTAAGTAGTAATCACACATTAAAAAGGAAAGAAGAAAAAAAATTAGGATTATGAAGGACTACAAATATTTACAACAAATTCACAAAACTTTTTAAAAGCGTTTCTAGTGGAAAAAAGTTGGTGAAAATTCAGAGGCTAATTTATATTAAGTCCCTTGAAAGCCAGTCTTACGATCTTTCTCTCTCTGACATATTTGGAACACAGAATGAGCGCATGTTCTAAATTTTCCTCACCACCAATATGAGGTACATTAATTCAATCATGGTATATCTTCCCATAGAGTGGTGTGGAAGCTTGGAGAATGAAAGACTGCCTCATGTTTTTTTTTTTCCTATTTACTTTACTAAGACCTAAACTTTCAAATCCTATTTACTTAAGATTGTATTCGCCAAATGTACGAGTGCCTGAATTACACGAGGAACACATTTTCGTACAGAAAAATGCCTCAAAGTTCATGAAAATTGCCAACATTGCAACTAATGCATTTGTTTATATTATAGCAATTTTAAAGTTAACTCGAATTAAAAGGAGTAGTATGAAAAAATAAGTGATTCTTTGTTGGATAGAGAAGCCAGAATAAAATATTAATGTTTCAGTTCTTTTATATCTGATAAAATATTCCGCATTCGGGCTCAATTAAACATTAAGCAAAGGAAGCCTTAAATGCCTTGTGGAAGATTTGCATTCCTTAAATTCAAATCAAGCAAATCATTCACCTAAATTTTATGTTATAATCTATGCATTTTCCGTGATTTGATATAAAAGTTGAAAAGAAACTGATTTCTTTAGATAGAGCCCTTTTAAACAATATTTCACATCTCATTCTATGTCACGTTCATTCGTACCGAAACACTGCTTAAATGCAGTCAAAATTAAATTATATTTGAAAGCTTATTGTGAAATGAATTTAATTGTTTAAGAGTGAATTTTGAAATCAAATGAAGCGAATGTGTCATTTAATTAGACGAGTCACTTGGAAAGATTCATTTAAAAGTGAAAACTTTGAAATTTATAGATTTACATAAGCAAGGGCTTACTATATTTATATGTATGAGGAAATCTTTCGTTCACCATGAGATATTTCTTATATTTGAAATGTATCTTTGAAATTGATGCACATTGAGATTTCATTAAATAAAATTTTTTGAAAGGATAAACTTTTATATTGAATATTACTAGTCAAAATCGGCGTTATTTTAAAGTTTAAGGAGAACTGTAAGAAATCAGTTTAGTGAAAGAGCATAGTTATTCAGACATTTAATTAACATGTTTTAATCTTAGTAATTTGCAAAACCTTCTGACTATTTAAAAAAATTGCAAAGCTGTTTGAACCGATTTAGCTTTTAATAAATTATTCTTAATTTCAGTTCAAGTTATATATATATATTTTTGCATGCAGACTGAAGTAAAGATTTTAACATGCATTATTTTGTAATCGGTAAACGTTTTAAAAACGAAATAATTAGTTCATTCTAAATGTAATTAAGGTCCGATCTCATATGCATTGCAGCACAACACAATTTGCAATAACAAGAAGGCTAGAAATATGAAAGCTAAATTTATATATAATACAGATATACAGTACAAAGGTGAAATGATTAAAAATTTGGCTTTTTTGTGATTCGAGGAAGACGATAAAATGTGTATTAAGTGTTGCCGCCTTGGCAGGTGATAATGGTTACTACACAAAATAAGTTTGAGTGCTCTTGTGTGTGTAGAAAAATTAAATCCCTGGAACAAGTTTGCATTATCAGATCTCAGGTACCTCCCTCTGGGAAAGAAACTGGGCTTCAAAATTTCTTGCGGCAGTTGGTATCGCCTATATGGAGCCGCTCTAAAAAGTGATAAGAGGTCCTGGGGAATGTACTGTATTGGTAAAAATACTAATCCACAGCCCTATTAGAAAAAAAAAAGATTGAATGAAAGTGACTATGGATATATTTTTATTAATCAAAGTTTCTTCAGCACATTATCGAAGGTGATTTATTGTAGAATTGGGTGATATATGTCGAACCAGTTGTCCTCCAATCATCCACTAGATATGTTTTTTGGGAGGCGAGCAAGCAAACCAAAACAACATTGCAATATGGTGGTTGGAAAAAATTTTGAACAATGTGTGCTTTGTTCTGTAGTAAAGAGGTCAAAAATAGAGACTGAGGTATTTGCACATGTTTAAATATATTTATTACTTAACAAAAAAGAAGATTAAAACATGTTTGTATATACAAATTTTCTAGACTATTGAATTTTTAATGTATGAAGAATTATCATATATATTAGTTATAGTCTAAATAGAAATACAATGCACAAAAAAAGTATTGGAATCTTATAATAAAGCTTTAAAATTTCTTTATTCGTAAATACTGGATTCATCTAACTGTAAAATAAGAAATAAGAAAAGATAAAATAAGAAATTTTATTTTTAAAATCACTTAATTTTCTAGAGTTTCATTACTATGTGAGAAATATGAGAGAAGACGGTATGACTTTAGTAGCATAACTATAAAAGAAAAATTTTAATTCTTAAAAAGAATATACTCATAAATGATAAGATTGCAATTTTATTCTTTTCAATAAAGATTACAAATATTTTTTACATATTAGTACACAGAACCTTAGGCTACAGATTTAATTAAAATTTAGTTTTTTTTTCTTACATGGAATCAAATTGAATTTATTTATTGAACAAATAAATTGTACTTTTAAATATAATGTAACCAAGCGTTTGTTATAGAAGTAAGACCATTTTTAGTCCTCAAAACTGACTTTTTTCGTACAAGCATTGACTGGACTAGTAGCTGTTGTGTAGTCTGACTTTTGGTACAAGTCACTCACCAACTGGTCCTACGATTCCAGCACATTAGGAACTGGTGACGTAAAAAAACGAATTCGGTTTTATGGGTACAACCAGAAATATAAAATTAGATTCCTGTCAGGAGATTTTAGAGGTCAAGAACGATTTCAAACTCCAGAATGCTCATCGCAATACTCCTTGCCGATGCAGCCCTCATGGTATGTTGATCTTCCTGTTCGTATCTTCAGTTGGTAAACGCTATTCTCCACCGGAACTTTATTATCAAGATGGGGTGCATCTGGTTTGAAATGATGTTCTCATAATGCAGTAAAGCAAATCCATTTTGAATCACGATAACCTTGATTAAAATTAGATATTGTTCTACGGCAGGGGAAGGCAAATAGCACCCAGAAAAAGGTTTTTTTGAGGCTCTCGCCAAGACAATCAGTAAACCAGAAAGGCAAAAAATGTTCTCTATATTTGGCTTAAAATATATTTGTGTGCAAAGTTTTTCTTGAATGATGGTTAACAAGGATAAATATAGATGTTAGATGGTTGATATGATCTTGCTAGAGAGCTGTGATGAGAATTTCAACAAGTGATATCATTCCTGTTTAAAAAAAAAAGCTGAAAAGTGTGATAGGGCGCATTTGTCTTATCAAGTTGCTTTTAAAATTGAACTTGCTTGCAGCTATAGATATGAAAATAACTGAATAAATAACTTGAATAAAATTACCAAAGTTTTTCTTAACTTATATATATAGAATTTTATGGTACAAATGATATTATTTCTGAGATGCAAAATTAACAAATGAATGCAATTATTTAAAAAAGTTGAGGCTCTCCAGGTATCCTACGTTTTACAAATGTGGCCCTCGAGGGAAAATAATTGCCCATCTCTATTCTATGTTGATGATGGGTCTTAATATATCCCATGGAAACATCACTTACACGTTCTAGGTGTAAATGTTTTTTCTTCAAACACTGTGCAGTTTATTAGCATTACAGCTTCCAGATTTAAGTACATAAACTAACTTACGTAGCTGTGTTGCACTAATTTCCACAAGCATTTTTAATAGTTAGAATTATGTTTTAAATTAGTGTTAATTGTGTTCAAGATTCAGTGCATAACTAAAGCAAAACATAGACTAATGTAACGTATAAACAGTTCTCGGAATTTTGATCGATGAAAAGCTAAAGGTATCCGACTACGTTCGGAACCTTTTTCGGATTGTGCAAAAGCGCATAAATGGATAATTTTCACGATATTTAGTGTCAATTAGATTAGAATACATGTACAAAATTGCTTTAAGAACATTTTGACAAAAAAACTATTTAAATACAATATTTTGGCAAAATTGAACATAGAATAACCCATTTTCAAAATATTCTCATTTTGTGAAAAATGCTTCTATTATAATAATATTTTCCCTGTATACAGCTCAAACCTCTGTACAGAGGCTCAACTAGAAGTTTTGAAATATATTACTTAGAAGTGGGTTTATCCATGTTTTACGACAACAGAGGGGAGAAATTTTAAGAAAAAAACGCCAATAATTATTTCAATTGGAGGTATGAAAAAAAATGTGAATTTTTCAAAAATTCTAATTGAGCCTCTGTAGAGAGGTCTGAGCTATATACAGGCAAAATATTATTATAATAGAAGTATTTTTCACAAAAGGAGAACATTTTGAAAAAAGATTATTCTAAGTTAATTTTTTGCCGAAACATTGTATTTAAATAATTTTTTTTGTCAAAATGTCCTTAAAACAATTTTATTTATTTATTCTAATCTGAGTGACACTATATATCATGAAAATTATCCATTTATACGCCTTTTTAAAATCACGGTTCCGAACAAAGTCGGATACCTTAAGCAATTCTTGGAATTTGGATCCATAACAAGTTTAAACAATCCTTAGAACTACGTTGAACGTTATAAAAACAATAAAACATTCACCGTTATTTGATAATTTAAAGTCTGAATAAGTTCTTGATTTACTCGAAAGGTTTAATATTTAATTCATCACTTACGCTGGAGGTTATAAACTTTTGTAAAATGTTATGTATGGAGCCTAAGGGAAAAGTTCCATGCATATACGAGAAAATTATGCACAAAGGGAATTAAATATAATCTTAATTTAATTCATTTGGAATCAAACTAAGACGATGTTCAATACAGTTAGGAATTATTTTTTCCGAGTATGTTTGAAACATTTCCCTTAGATGAAACTTCACTTGTTAAACTTTAAGGTTACTATCGTTAATGTTAAAACTAGCTTTAATCCTTTAATATGACATTGGAGTAATTATTTAAATTCAGTTACTAATTACTAAAATACTTCTTAAATATCGAGCCTACTGGCTTGAATTTAAATATGAACATGTATTCAAGTTACTGTATTAGTGTGTGTGAATTTAAATTTATATATTCTAAATCAGCCTTATAATTTCCCTATAGGGTCTTTTAGTGTTATTTTTGAAACCAATTTAACGAATATTTTGACTTTCTCAATGGATTTTCTGAAATTATTACATTTTGAATATAATTTTCAAACTAATATTCATGTTGTTAACTTTTCAATTTTATTATGCTTGTGAATCCTTATCTTATTATTTTGTGTAATACAATTTTTTTTATAGAATTACAGATTTATTTTTGGAGTATCTAATAAACTTTTCTTTGTTTAAATTATTATTTTCGTAATTTCAGAAAGTAAATGTTTTTTAAACAGAGGCTAACATTTTCTGTAACTAATTTAGAATTTGAAGCTATTTGAATATATAATTTTCTTTTAAGAGTTATAATTAAATTCTGAATTAAATTGACCTCAGACAGCGTAAGAAAACTATTAAATAAACGTCTTTTAAAAATTTAAAAAATATCTCAAGATGATTGAAATGGTGTTGCATCAATCTGCCATACATATAACACAGATTACACTATTAAATTTAAAAAAATAATAATCTTTAGAATATTGTTCCAAGCAAATATACTTTATCATCTTCATAGGTAGAAACTAGTTTATATAATTTTTTTTATATATTGTAATTTAGGATATAAAAAGAGAACAGAAGAAAATTAAACATTTCTTAATAATATAACGGAGAAAAATGAGTTATAGTAGAACGTCGTTTATCCGAACGTTTATTTTCCGGAGCGTCAAATATCCAGATCAATTTTTTTTTTTGTTTTTTTGTCAATTACATGTACTGTATATGAATATGTTTTCGAACAGTGCAGTGCTTAGCAACTGTTTCCCGTGAGGCCAAAAGTGACGGCAAAACCCAAGGTCAGAGATATTTGGGGAATTTCAGTTGTGTGATTTGGTAAACATCTGCGCGGAATATTAGGTCAGTTTGTTTCCAAGTGAGAGGATGTATACGTGCTCTTTTATTGAGTTGTGAACTGCTATGGCTTCGAATTCAAAAAGGAGGCGCAACGTCTTGAACATGGAGACAAAACTTGAAATACTGAACCGTCTCACGAAGGGAGAAAGTGGAGCTTCTCTAGGACAGTAATAATGTTGTAAAGTCAACAATTTTTGACATAAAAAAATGCCGAGAAACCGTTTTAAATTTTGCGTCAAAACTTGAACCTGAAGATGGCTCGAAAAAAAAGGAAAACCATGAGGCAAGCAAACGATGCTGTTCTTGATCGTGCACTCTACTAGTGGTTTTGACAAAGAACGCGCAAAGGGGACCCGATATCGGGTCCCCTGTTTTGCGAAAAAGCTCTGGAACTTAACGAGAAATTAGGCGGTTCGACTGATTTCAAAAGGCAAAACGAAGGTGTACAATTGTACAGCGAAAAATAAGTGATTATTTTCCACAATAAAGGTAAAATTGCGACATTTTTCACCTATTTTGCTTTTTCTTCGCGTTTCCCGCATGTGATGATTTTCAATATTCGGTTTCATATACTGCAAAAATCGCATTCGGTTTTCGTTTATCCGAACAATCGCGTATCAATTGATTCGGATAAACGACATTCTAGTGTATTTTAAAAGTATTCTATGTGAATGTGAATATTTATAATGAAATGCAAGACTCCTATAAAATTTAATAATTGTAATAATTTTCCTATAAGTGTAAGAATTCAAATTTGAAATATTCTATAGATAAGAGGGATTTTTTAATTCCTTACATTTATATTGTTACGTAGATTGGGGTTGAGGATTTTAGGCTATCAGTCTCAAAGAGCAGGATTAATCTTCAAAGGAGATGAAAATTTATGGTTGAAAAACAACCCTTGAAATAAAGGATACAGTGCTATAATTCCCTTAATAAATTCCAGAAGGTCTTCACACCTTCTACAGACACAACTATCAGTGTCTAAAAGTACAAATACGAAATGTATTCGCAAGCAACTCTTCAAAAGCTCAAGACAATACTAACTCTTCAACGGTCAAAACAATACTAACTCAGTTTCGGCGAGCGACTCCCTATTTATAGGCTGTAAGGATCTTTCTAGAAAAGATTCGTTTATGTTATAGATCGTGATATTAATAGATTCCTGCAGCAATTTTCAGAAACATCCATATGGTTGCCAAATCACCAACATAATCACCAAATCACCAACATGGTCACCAAATCACCAACATTAACACCAAATCACCAAAATTGTCACCAAAAATTATACTAACTTGGCTCTATCGCCAACATTTCGCCAAGTTTTTATTGAATCGCCATTATAATGTAAGGAGTGAATTAGGGAGTGTTTGGGTTTATCGCGCAACAGTCAATTTTAACCAAACTGCTCCAAACATTTGATAAAATATTTAAAAAAAAAAACTGACAACATAGTTTCAGTAGAAATTAAAATATATCAAGTCAAATTTTAAAAAAAAGGTATTATAATGATAAAAGAAAAAAATTTTCCCAGTCAGTGAGCTGTTAATAAAAACAAATTCGCAGCTGAAACAACAAAAAATTAGAACAAAAGAATTAAAGCTAAACAAGTGAAAATTAAATTACGGCATAACAAAAGGATAAGCAAACAGGTTAATAATAATGAATAATATAATCCATTAAAAAGAAAAGAAATCTGGAATTGTATACTTTCTGGTATCCCTTCCAATGGGGATACCCTCTATCCATTATTCACGTGACCTATGTCTGACGGAACGAAAGATGAACCACTAAACTCAGCCATAATTAAAATCAGTTTATTGTGATCTTAATTTATATACAAAACAACAACAATACTAGTCTAGGAAGAAAATGATCAAGAGAGCTGAGATGCAAACATATTACTGATAAATAACGCACAATTAACCACTAAATCTATCTTTATAAATTAATTCCTATCTTAATTGCATCCGTTCTATCCTTAAAGTTTAAATGTACAAGCTTACCGCTATTTCCTGGGCAAACAGCTACGGTCCGAAAAAAGTCAATTCAACCTTTAGTCTGACTTCTCTGACTAAGACAATACTCCTTTGGGCTCGGACCCACGTTTGCTTATCTTCAGTTAGACCGACACACAAAATTAAGACTCTTCTCCTAGACTTTATCTCACTTCACTTCTAGCATTACTTCTCCACTTAGCGCTCAGAGCTTCGCTTAGAGACCCTCGCGAATGCTAACATTCCAATATATATGATTCTTACTTTGCATAAACATGCTATCGTCTTGGGTTGGTTGGAAAGAATTGCCATTCTGGCCCCAAAGAAAATCCCAAGAGGATTAGTATAAGTAATTCCGATAAAGCCCCGTCAGAACTTGTATATTTAAAAAAGATTTATCTGTGTTCTAGACGATGGAAGGAAAGATAGAGAAAAATGGATGACAAGAAGGAGGGTCGAAAATAGAGAAATATCACTAGGGTAGGCCTGGTTCGTGATACCCGTGTTTACCAAAGACAGTAAGCCCATTGGGAAAAGGAAAAGATCACTATAGGGTGCCTCGGGATTGTGACAGCTGTACTCATCTAAATAAAATGAACCATTTGTGGGGATTATAATGTAAAAAACGGCGTTGCTTGAGAATATTACAATTTTAACATAAAATAAATATAACAGAAAGTAATATTACGTATTACGCATTAAGAATCAAATTATGTACACTATTTTCAACATTCAGAATACAACATTCGTAACAGTATTTTACATTTCTATGATAATTCCTTTTACAATCTTTAATGAATTTTTAAAAATTTTTTTTCCTTTATTTGAATCCTAATAAAAGTGTATGTGATATATTAAGACATATTTTGTCTAGTTTGTGATGACGTTTAAATACATATTTTAAACTTTCTTTTTTATTGATACTGTTTATTTAATTTTACTTAATTTTAATACTTTGAAATTCAATTCAAATTGTCTAATTCTCTTGTAGTTTTGTATCGTAAAAAACATTTTTTGAATCATTTCACGAAAAACTTTTTGAATAATAATACACCCTCTTTTCTAAAGAATTCTTAAATTGCAAACACATTTGTTTTGATCCCAACATTTTAGTACTCATAGCTACTCTTTAGTGAAAGCTTTATCTACTCTTTTTCAGTGAAAGTAATAATGATTATTTAAATAGTAAATAAAATAATCCGAGATAAGCTTTAAAACGAAGAAAATAACAGTTGATAAATAATTTTAAATGTTCAGGTCAGTGTATAATATTTCTCATGTGATTCTTTTGAAAAAGAAACTATGATTTCAAAAGTTAATTCTAAAAATGTAGAAAAATGTAGCATATTGTAAAGAAATGGCTTAAAATTTTCATAGACATAACATAATAAATATGCAAAATCAAACAGAATACTTAATATTAATGTTAGTCATAACTTTTTTAAAAATCAAATAAGGTTACAGTCTTTAGAAAAAGAGTAATAGCGCACTAGGAACAAAAAATAAATTGTCACATCGGTAACTGGTGAAGGAACTGTAAAAGTTTGGAATGGACGAGTGTAAGCTCCTCTACAATTAATCTACACATTATCCCCAAACGGTTGATGATTTAAAAAATAAATTGAAGAAAAACGAAGGCGATAGAAATGTACGGTTTGTTGCATTCTGCTTTGATTACCAGAGAATTTATTCTTACCAAGTTTCAAAATCAGTAACTAAGTTCATCAAAAGATGGCGCATTTGTCTGAGAATACTATAAAATAGTGTTTTATGTTCGTACCGTCATATAGGTGTTCTATAATTCGTTTAGCCTTTTGGTGTGTACTTTGAAAATCGTTTAACCCGCGGTCACTCGCGCCTGTTTTTGCTACCGTCGTTACTCGTGGGGTGTAGAGAACACCCCAAACTTTTAACACGTGTATTTAATTATGAAAATAAATTAAGTCATTATGATACATATTTATAAAGTACAAGATATTTTTTGTATTATACAAATAAAATTATTGAATTTATTGCATACAAATGAGACAAACATTAATTTAAACTAAACATACAAAATTTTCGTTTTAAAACGCATAATTTTATATTTTTTTCATAAACCAATATATATAAAACGTATATACCAGTAATAAATATACTTTATAATTAATGAGATAATGAGAGTAGAAAGTAGAAAAATAATATTTTAATCATTTTCCAAACATTCAGAGCAGACTGTATACAAATTCTCAACTTCTCGCGGGAGTTCTCAGCATCCCCAGATAAACTTTTGAAGGCCATTACATTCCAATCGTTTGAGAAAGAGGGATGGCATTAGGCCTGAAGGTTTAATGACCTAAAATGTGCAGCTACAGAAAAAATCGTGGTTCTGCGCATTCTTTTTAGAATCATGAGAGGATTTTCTTGTTGCTGGGGTGTACAGAACACCCCGCGCGAGTGATCGCGGGTTAACCGTTGAAACAATGAATATTTCTTGTTTATTTCTTGTTTCTCATAGTTCTATTTCCAATGAATATTTAATGTCAGAAATGGAATGTCAAACAGTAGAATAAAAGTATTGTTCGAAAAACTTCAATGTAACAGGAATGTCAATGATAATCGTGTTGGAAATGTCTGCCATCCAACCTCAGTCATTCAACAAGTCATCTAACAGTGACCACAAATTCGATGATCGTATTACTGGCCTTGACTGTCATTGCAAACGCGAAGGGGTATGGAATGGCCTCCGTATTCCCCAGATTTAACCCCATGTAATCAACTTCAATCCACAAGCCATAACTGAATTTAAATAATAGATTTCTGATGCCTGGCAAACCATTCCAAATGAAATGTTTATACAGGTGTCGGCAAATTTTGTCCTCAGAATGCGCCATGCTACTGCAGTGAATGGGTTTTATGAAAACATTATTCAATTTTTTTTCAAAGTCAGAAGCACCACCTGTTGACAAACTTTATAAAAAATTCTAAAATTTAGTGAGAGGAAATTCTCCCAGGTTACTAAAGCAGAATGCAACACTGAATATTTGCATCACTTTCCATTTTTTTAAAAAAATTATTTTTCAAAGCATTGGTCATTTTTGGGACACTCAGTATAAGCATATCCCCAGTTTCCCATGCTTTTTAATGTGTAATAAATTTATTCTTCGGTTTATTTCCATGTCAAAATTACGTCCATGACAACGTAAAACATTTTTTTTTATTCTGCTGTTAGACCTTGTATATTTGTGCTTTGCCGTCGAGATACTACAAGAAAATTATTTAGTCTTTTTAAAATAAATTCTTCTAAATCGTTGAAAAAGTGTTCAGCTGAATGATTTGATGTAAGATCTCAATTTTTCTTTTTAAGAATTTTGAATTTTCTTATATATAACAGTTAAATTAAATCATATTGTAAGGTAATCCCACTATCTAAAATTTACTTACATTGGAACTTATTTGTTTTAATATTAAGTTCAGGTTTATATAAAATAAAATTGAACATAATATGCAATCGAAATTGAACACTAAGTTGGGATAAATCCTAAGCCATGTTGTTCTCGTATTTACGTAAAATTATTTTTTTAAACTGAGTGTTAGCACTTAATATAAATAAAAGAGACTTGAAAAAAAATTTAAAATATTCTCTTAAAAACTGCTTAAATGGAACATGTGTGCATTAATAATGAATAAAATCGAATATTAAATTTCGAGTATTATGAATAAACTTTTGAAAATGTTTTAAATTTAATTTTAAGTGATAATAAAGTTAAAAGAGACCTAGCCTAAATTGTTTAATTTGATTCACAGAATTAAAAATCAAAATCGACTTTAACTAACAAAATCTTCCTTCGTAAATAATATGTTTTGACATTTCTGCTGAGTTGAAAAATAATGTGTCGAATTATTTCATTTTTTTAAAAAGAAAATTTGCAATGTCAGGAGTTTTAAGTGAATTCCTTAACAATACAGGAATATTAAACAAACATGAAATTAAAAATATGAATCATTTACTACGTTTTCTTTTTGATTGTAAATTTACTGCATTTTTTCCATTTATTTTGTATCTTAAATTTCAATTTGCTTAACTTTTTTTTTCAAAATTAAACATTCGTAAATTTTTAAACCGAATTCTTACAGAATTACATGAAAATCAGAAGTCTGTAATAAAAAAATGGGTCAAAATAGATTAATAAAGAAAAAAATTATATATCTTGTAAAATAACATAAATCATGAAAAAGTTTTAGTGATTTCAATAAGAAATAAACACACAATTATGTGTAGAGTTTTAAATTTTTTTTTGTCTTTTTATTATGCTTAGTTTTTATAGTTGTTTCAGAAACCAATAAATAACATAATTGTTCTCCAATGATCTGATTGAAAAAAAAATTCTTATGCAATTTTGAATCAGGGTTTTGGATAAAATCGAACATAAATTTTCTAACAGAGTAAGTCCATTTTCCGGTCCTGGTCCTTCAAGGTAAGATAGTTGGAGTTCTTGACTTATCTTAAATGGTCCTAGAGTCCTCAAGAATGCTCGTATCCCTTAACTTTGCTTCTTTAAACACCACAGTAGTCGACCTCCTAGTATTTCGAAGCGAAACTGGTAAAAAAAGGAAAAAAATAATAATATAAATATAATTTCAGCAGTTCATTAAAAAATTTTTTTACAGATGTTCAAAAGTGATAAAAATCATAATAGCTTTAGTTAAATTTTAACTTAATAAAAATAGTGATAGCCTTATTAACAAACGTCTTAATCTCATATATACCGAAAAATCCAGCCTATAATACATACTTTGAGCACAAAAATTAAGGTCAAAATTTACGGAGGCGCGTTATACAGGGTTCCCGGGTTTAAAGTACCCAAAAATTATGGCTTATTTTTACGAAATTACCTATCAGAATGTAATAAAGCTGTTCACCCGTGGTTTGGAAAACCTTCCGAAATTATTTTGGATCTAGTCCGATCGGCCACA
>BMAV01009277.1:130268-145825 GCA_019973955.1 Trichonephila inaurata madagascariensis
ATATTAATACAATAGAAGCACTTTTTACAAAAGGAGAACATTTGAAAAAAAGGTTATTCTAAGTTAATTTTTTGACAAAATATATATATTGTATTTAAATAAATTATTTTTGTCATAATGTCCTTAAAATATTTTTATACATGTATTCTAACCTAAGTGACACTAAATATCATAAAAATTGTACATTTATGCGCTTTTTTAAAATCATGGTTCCGAACGTAGTCGGATACCTTAAGTTGACAATATGTAGTATACGTTGCCAAATGTTCGGACAAATGGTAACAATTAGTAAATAAATGTGCATGTGACTCACAATCTCACAAAATTAGGCAAACTGACTGTGTGTGTGTTTTCTTTCAACTAAGTGATTAAAGATTGTGTATAATGGCACGCGAAAATGGTATTATACTGCAATTTTGCCTCTATTGTCATTTGGAATATAGTTTGAAATTCTCAGTTTTTCGGAGAATATGTCCAAGAATAATGTTTGACGGCTAAGACTTTTCGGATCATGACCTTACAGAGTCCAAGCCCAAAACTAGACGTTCTCCCATTTTAAGGCAGAGGCCCTGGCCTCAGGATCGTACCTTACAACGTCATTGGTGGAGCCCAATCTCTCAGCAATATCTGACCAAATGTTTGCATTGGAGAACGTGTTTGCTAGGTAAGTCCGGACATTACGGACAACATGCAGTCTTGTGCTATCTTATTGAAAGATGACTTTTTCGAGGAATCGAATATAGGACGTAATCATCATCCTTAACTTTTGAGAAATGTAACTCTGGGTATATAGATTACAAATGACACGAACGATAGGAGTTCTTGTCGTGTACCAAATGGCTTAGCATGCCATAATACCAGGGACCCAGTTCGTAAGACAATATCGAATGCAAGCAGGTCGCGTACCTCCGACCTATTATGATTTCAAAAGCTGTCACTGAAATAGGCCAGTGAGTTAGGATTAAGCAATACTTAATGGATCCACCTTCCCCGTACAGCATAAATTTTTAACGTTATAGAAAAAACAGTACTACATTGAAAATTAGGCCTATATCTATCTACACGTGGGAATAACACAAGACAATAAAATAAAATGAATGTATGAATAGTGAAAATAGGAAGGTTTCTCATACAGAGATGTGAATATTAAGAAGCAGTTTTTTAAAGAAAAACCAAGATTAAAACTTACATGCAAATATGCTAAACATTAAGATTATAAAAGACGAAGCATCTTAGTCGGAAATGGCAAGCTAAATGACGTGCATAAGATGAAGCAAAGAAGCAAAAACCAGAGGCACCCCCAGATTGTTTTTCTTATAACTATACTAAGTATACATTATACTATTACAAAAAAGTCTTTGGACTAAACTGGAGACATATTATGATTTCTAAAGCTGTCGCTGAATTAGGCCAGTGAATTAGGGTTAGCAATGTTTTATGGATCCAATCTTCCCCGTACAGCAGAAACTTTTTACATAATAGGGAAAAAAAAGTTGAAAAGTTAAGCTTAATACAACACGGGGAAGAAAAAACCTGGTAATATATTAAAATGAAGCTAAGAAAAGAGAACAATAATGTATATATATATATATATATATATATATATATAATTTTCTGTTAGACTGATTATTTCTAATAATTATATAGTTATTAAAAACAGTTTAATATGATTATTGAATAAATTGTCACCAAATTAGCTGTTAAGTGTGGAAATGCACTTGAAGTTTTTTATGAATTTTTATTTAAAGTTCTCAAAGAACTAATGACTCATAACTATCAAATCGAGTGTAATTTTATTTTTAAAGATATTAAACAGAAAATTTTAGATCAACAAAAAGTTTTTGTAATTGTTTATGTAGATAAAGTACTTAGTAATTTTACAATAGTTTGAAAATTTACTATTCTAATACTCTCAATAGTCACTTTCATAACAATAATGCGATTACAAAATTTGCACATGCTGTTAAAGAAATAAATAATCGTGTCTCTGCATATCATAAAGAAATGGGTTTGAAAGTCTTAGACGTAAAATTCTTATACATTTTCTCACTCCTAAATTCCATAAGGCTTAAAACAGTAACTCTCTCTCTCTCTCTCTCTAATAGCTTCAGAGCTTACATCACAAAACCAGTTAGATATTACAAAAGGTAATTCACGATACCCTAGATCATCTTTCTAATACTTCTGTTACACTCATTGCCATAAAAGTTAGCTCACCAGGAATAGGTCGTCAAAATGAAACGAAATTTTATACATGTAACTAGTACTTTGATATAAGTAAGTGATTAGAACATCAAAGTAAATAATCATTTGCATATCTGCCTGACATGTACTTTAATGTCAAGTCGCACAATTATATTTTGGTGTATAAATTTTTACGGCAATGAGTGTATTATTAGAAAGAGATTAGAAAAGATTTAGTTACTCTAATGAAAGGCAAGAAGATTAACTCTATCCATAATTATGATTTTGGAAATCTTTTTCATTCTATAAATACAGAGGATATGGTTAAAGTTCTCAAAACATATATATTAATTATTCTATAAAAAAATTAATAAAATATAATAACAATTAATACTAATTCATTCAATTAGTACTGAAAGAAACCTATATGTCTCAAATTATTTTTATTATAAACAAATAAGGGGGCTTTTCAAGGATGGCCTACAAGTAATAGTCTAGCTAATATTTATCTTCATTTTTATGAAAATGAAAATATAGACATTAAATCAAATAATATTTTTAGATACATAGCTGATATAGTTATTTTTAGGAAAAATTACATGTTCTTAACTTTAGTTTCTTCTCAGTATCTGAAATTAATTAGATAAAGCAAACTTTTTAGATCTAAAATTAACTATAGATAATAATTATTTAAAGACTATAATATACATGATAAAAGAAAAGAGGCCGCGCGCACGCGCTTTTAATTTTATCATTAAAAAATTCCCTTACTTTACCAGCAATTTACATACTTCTAATTTTAGAAATATAGTGATTAATAATGTACAAAGGAATTTTGATTTAGTTTCAGTTAAATGAAAAAAATATTATAGTTTTAATAAATCTTATAAATTTTGCTTACAATGTGAGTATGTAAATATCTTCCTATTCAAGTGTATTTATAAGAATAAAAACAAATAGTCTATTACACTTTGATCAATTTCTCAATTCAATTGTTCTATTCATTTACAATTACTTTTTTTACTATTTATTACCATAAAATCATGTAGATGGTACTATAATTAAATCGAGAGTTATATAGGCACACTTAAATGATAATAACACCACTTTGAGAATAGTGTTCATAGTCATTCATTTTAGTTTATTTGTTTTAAATTGTACTATAGTTTACACGTGCTATTATTAGGCTTGACTTCATTTTTTTAAAGTTTTTTCTTCCCTTTCTATTACAATATTATGCCAAAATTTTCTGTTGGATGTGGAAGGTTGGATCTTACAAAGCAAGCTTAACCCTATTTTGCTGTTCTAATCCAGTAACAGCTCTAGAAACCCTAATAGTTTTCCACATTTTGGTCTATTTACTTTTTAAATGTCTACTTATATTTTGGCGGATTTTTATAGTTTTTAAAATTCATTCCATTTTCCTTCGTTCTTAGCTTTGTAGGAATAACAATTTGTCTTTTATTATTTTATTATATATATATATATATATATATATATATATATATAAGACGCATTTCTTGTCTGTCTGTTTGTCTGTTCCCTTATAACTCAAGATCCAGACAACCAAAAAACGTGAAATTTGGTACACATACACAAAATTACATGGAAAAGGTTCTTAAACAGGTTTCGTTCCATCCCAACATCATTCTAGCCTCCTCCAGCCAAAAGTAGTGCTCCATGTGCCTGTTCTGAGCCGTGGGTACATTTTAGAGAAAACTTTAGTAAACAAAAGCGGTAAGTAAACGCAATACTTCTTTGTTATGTTTACTTCACTGCAAGCAAATACTGCAACAAATATCAAATGACTTACTACATTATTACATTCCATTCCTTCATTCATAGAAATGCAGTGTAATCTTTTGCTACAGTCATGCCTATGAGAAAAAGGGGGAGTATGGGGAGGAAAACAGTCAAGTCAAAAGCAGTAGAACATACGCGTGCAGCAGAAGCTCCTGATGAAAAAAGATCAAGATTCCAGGCAGATTAGGTTCGCCACAGTCTTGCGACAGCAGCTGAAACTCCAGAAAAATATCAGGTGCGACTCCAGTCACAACAAGTTTGCCAGAATGCATCCAGAGCAGCTGAAACACCTGAGCAAAGGCAATTACGTTTCCATGAGGATCAGGTCTACCACAGAGTTGCCAGACCAGCTGAAACACCTGAGCAAAGGCAATTATGTCTCCAGGAAGATCAGGTCCACCACAGAGTTGCCAGAGCAGCTGAAACACCTATTCAGCATGTGATACGTCTTCTTGGCTTAAGAAAACAGAGAAATGTTGCCATCACTTTGAAATGGAAAGCTCAAATGCTTGATGGTTTCATGTACAACCCAAGATATGACTCTGAAAGCAACAATCTTCTTGACATTGACAGACTGTCAAATGTGTGCCAATGTCAAAGTGTAGTGCACTTAAGTGGAAAGGAGAAACTCCAGGCATGTGCTGCTCTAGAAGTAAAGTCAAACTGCCACCAATTCTAAAGCCACCAGAACCATTGCGCAGTCTGTTGAATGGTGAAACTGCACAATCAAAGGACTTTGTGAAATATATTAGACTATTCAATAATATGTTTGCGATGACTTCCTTCAAGTTTAATGTTGTCCTGAATAATGGGTGGACACCAACTTTCAAGGTCCAAGGCCAAGTGTACCACCATGCTGGACCTCTTCATCCAGCCAATGCTGAAGACAGCAAGTATCTCCAGATTTACTTCTTGGGAGAAGATGAGAAAGTGCAAAGACGACTGTATTTGCTTGACAGTCCTAATGACATAAACATTGCCCTCAAACTGCAAAGAATGCTGCATAAGCATAACAGCTATGTGAGGTCATTTAAAATGGCTACTGAGATAATGGATGATAACAGTCAAGTGGACTACAAAATCAAAATTTCTGGCAAAGCACCATTAAAGGAACATAATGGCAGATTCAATGCACCATCTCTTAGTGAAGTGGCCATCATGTTTGCTGGAGAGCTAGGTGATCGTAGGGACATTGTACTGCATTCAAGAAGTTGCTCACAAATGCCACTTCAAAGGATTCAAGACACTCACAGGTCAACCCACTTCAGTACCCTCTGCTATTTGTTGGAGGAGAAGATGGTTATGATTTGAACATCAAAGATGTAAACAAGGCCACCAGCAATGACTAATATGCATATAGCATGATTGAAAAAGTCAACGAATTCAATACACTCCTCAGATGCCCACGCCTTTTCCAACAATACATAGTGGATATGTATGCTATGGTTGAGAATTAGAGATTGCGTTTCATCAGACTCAACCAAACAAAACTCAGAGCTGAGGACTATGGTGTACTATTGGAGGCAGTAAGGAATTATACAACAATGTGACTTCTGAAAGTCTTAGCAAATTAGTGGTGCTGCCTTTATCCTTCACTGGAGGGCCCCGTTACATGCATAGATATGCACAGGATGGAATGACCTATGTGCGTCATAGAGGCACACCAGATCCCTTCATTACCTTCACCTGCAACCCAAGCTGGCCAGAGGTAACAGTTGAATTGCTTCCAGGACAAGTGGCAGCAGATAGTGTTGACTTGGTTGCCAGGGTGTTTCAACAAAAGAAAATGATGCATGTCATCAAGGTTGTCCAAGTGTTTGGACAAGTAGAGCCTGTTTCATGTACTCCATTGAGTGGCAAAAGCGAGGACTTAAGCACATGCATCTCTTGGTTTGGTTGAAGACCAAAATTTGTCCAGACCAAGTAGACAGCATTATAAGTGCAGAAATTCCAGACAAAGAAGAAGATCCCATTCTGTACGAAGTTGCCACAAAAGAAATCATGGTCCTTTCTGCAATAGGAATTGCAAGGCGCCATGCATTGCTGATGGCAAGTGCAGTAACATGTTTCCCAGGAAAATGTTGCAGACACAGACAGGCGATGATGGATATCACCTGTACCGTAGCCGAAAACCAGGTGATGATGGCCTTGTTGCTCCTGGCAGAGCACCAGAATCTGGAATGTTGCAAGATGTTGACATCTCTTGGGTTGTACCCTATTCTCCATTTCTCTGCAGAATCTTCAAAGCACACATAAATGTGGAGTACTGCACAATCAAGCACACATAAATGTGGAGTACTGCACAATCAAGCACACATAAATGTGGCATAAAGTACATTTTCAAGTATGTTACCAAGGGAAGTGATGCAGCCATGTTTGCTGTTGCAAATGAAATGCTGAACAGGCTTGATGAGGTTACCACTTATTAACAAGGACAATACATTAGTAGCAGTGATTCAGTGTGGCGCCTGCTCAACTTTCCCATCCATCAAAGGTATCCAACAGTTGTCCCCTTGGCATTACATCTTGAAGGAGGCCAAAGAGTATATTATGAACCAGGACAGCCAACAGCACATTTGACTGACACTCCACCAAAGATTACATTAACAGCCTTTTTTGATCTCTGTACATTAACAACCTTTTTTTTATCTCTGCTAAACAGACCCTCTTGCAAATACATTGCTGTATTCTGAATTGCCTAGACATTTTCGCTGGGATGCCAGTCAAAAGGTCTGGAAAATCCGGAAAAAAGGCATACCTCTTGCAGACTTACCGGGATATGTGACAGACAATGCCTTGGGAAGAGTGACACACTGTGCATCCTAACAACAGAGAAGCATTCCTCATGCGCCTCCTGCTGCACCATGTTCGAGGACCAATATCATTTGAAGATCTCAAAACTGTTATTGTGAGAGATGAGGATGATGACATTCTTGAAATTAAGCCATGCAGCACATACACTGAGGTATGCCAAGTCCTGAGACTGCTGGAAGAGGATTCCCATTCTTACCAGGCAATGGAAGAGGCAGCTGTGTCTCAGTCACCAGCATAACTCTGTAACGTCTTTGCCTTTTTGATTGCCGTATGTGGCTTAAACAAACCTATCACACTGTGAAAAAATCACAAGGAAGACATTACAGGGGACTTTTGCACTAGGCAAGACGAAATAATCCAACAGAAAATATTGAATACTGTGATGCTCTCTTCAACAATAATCTTCTCATCTTGGAAGATAAAATTCCATCTATAACTGGCAACAAGCTGGTACTGTATGGTTTTCCAAAACCAGTGCATGATCAATCGGAATTGACAAGTAAGGATGTCTTGAGGGAAACTAGCTATGATGTTCAAGCACTTCGAGCCTACATGGCAGCAAATGTGCCAAGACTTACTCCCGATCAGCAGATAGCCTTTATAGCTATCACTGGAATGATCGGAAGGGAAAAAGGAGGGATTGTCTTTTTGGATGCACCAGGTGGCACAGACAAGACTTTTCTACTCAATTTGCTCTTGGCTTTTGTGAGGAAAGAGAAAGATATGGCTGTAGTGTTCGTTCCTCTGGCATAGCAGCAACTGTACTTGCTGGTGGTCGAACAGCACATTCGTTCCAAGTTGCCACTGGACTTGGACAGATCAGACAGTGCCACTTGCAATATTTTCAAGGGCACAGAACAGGGACATGTTCTCAAAACCTGCAAGCTGATTGTCTGGGATGAGGCTACCATGCGTCACAGAAATGCTTTCCATGCTCTTGACAAGACATTTCTGGATTTGCGAGGCAGCTCTGCAATAATGGGTGGAGCAACTGTTGTGCTTGCTGGTGATTTTCGATAAACACTTCCCATTGTCACACGTGGCACACTAGCAGATCAGATCAATGCCTGTTTGAAAAATTCTTATCTATGGCACCATGTCAAAAAATTCATTCTAACTACAAACATTCGGTCACACATTCAGGGTGATTTGTCTGAAGGACAATTTGCAAACAAGTTGATCTATATGGGAGATGGTAAAGCTCCTGAAGGTACTTCAACAGGCCTCATCATTATGCCTTGTGGTCAAGCTGTCAACTCTCCTGACGAACTTTTATCCAAGGTGTATCCTAACATTCAGCAAAACTTTAAGGATCAGGACTGGCTTTCTCACAGAGCAATTCGGGCAAGCAGAAATGATGTGCTTGAGAAGCTCAATGTCACCATTCAGAAGCAGCTTCCAGGGCAAAAATATGCCTACAAGTCCATAAACTGCATCCTTAATGATGATGAATAAGTACAATATCCCATTGAGTTTTTGAATTCCATCCAGACTCCTGATTTGCAAGCCCACAACTTGATTCTGAAAGTTGGTGCTCCAATAATGCTGATTCGAAATATTGATGCAATCAGGTTTTGCAATGGCACAAGATTAATTGTGAAAAAGCTGATGCAACATGTCATTCAAGCCACAGTACTCACAGGGTGTGCTAAGGGTGAGAATGTTTTTCTTCCAAGAATACCTATCATTCCCTCAGACAACACCATAGAATTCAAGAGAATACAGTTCCCTTTGAAACCGTGCTTTGCCATGACAATCAACAAGTCACAGGGCCAGTCTCTTGGGATTGCTGGTATAGATTTGCCGACACCATGCTTTTCTCATGGGCAGTTGTATGTGGCCTGCTCCAGAGTGGACAAAGAGGAAAATCTTTTTGTACACACTCCAAATGGAACTGCCAAAAATTCTGTCTATCACATTGCTTTAAGATAAATGTACCTTTTTATTGCATGCAAATAAACAGTTTTGTACGCTTCTACAGAAAACCTTATTTTAAACCCGGGCAAAGCCGGGTACTCTTGCAGCTAGTATAGATATATATGGTTTAGCCAAAATTTATTTGCACTTTTATGAAAATGATAGTATTAATTACGAATCTTGTTACATTTTTAGATACATAGATGACCTAATTATTTTTAGTAATATAGTAAATTTTGTTCCTGGCTTTAATTATTATCCCCAATATTTAGAATTATTAAAATCTAATTACAATAATGATTGAGCTAACTTTTTGGACCTTCAATTAAACGTTAAGAATAGTTTGCTTATAAATAATATTTTTGATAAGAGACTCTTTTGATTTTAACATTATAAAAATGCCTTTCTGGTATAGTAACCTACACCTATCAATATTTAGGAATATTATCTTAAATTTTATAAAAATAAATAATTTTTTGGTTACTGATAATGTATTAAAACAATGTAATTATAATATATTCTGCAATAATTGTTTGGAATACAACTATCCATGTAAATTCATTTTTCAATATATTTCTATGTTATATTAAATCTTTTTTAATTTTGATTATTAATTTCTTTAAAATGTTGTGTGTTTGTGTATGGGCTTAGTGTAATTCCAAAATCACTATCTAGGTGGCGCCACTGTTTTTTGCCTCTTGAATTGACACTTCTACTTTAACCCTTCATTTAGCACTCGATTTTTGCAAGAGATGCTTCATCTTCATACTTCTTTATGGTTTGCATTTTTACATGTAAGTTTTTATCCTAGTTATTTTTATAGAATTTATTTCCTTATATTCTTCTCCATGAAAGAAACCTTAATTTCTTCATAATTTCATTTTACTTTACTTTTTGGTTTATCATCTACGTATGTTAGATTAAGGCATAACTTTTCAACATGGCTCTGTTTTTTTCTACTATTTTGAAAATTTCTGGTATATGGGGAAGGTAGTATCATAAAGAGGCTTAACCCTAATTCGCTGGCATTAATTCAGCGACAGCTTTAGAAATCATTATAGGTTTCCATTTTAGTCCGAAGACTTTTTCTGCATCTTGAATTGTTATGTTTCTTAGAATCCAATCTCTTTTTTCTTTGGTCCTGTAGGCTATACAACTTTCTCCATCAGTATTTTATTTATTTTATTATAATATATATATATGTAAAAGTTTGCTTTAATTTCCTCTTAAAAGCTTTTTGATTTGTGATGGTAAGGACCCTCCAGGACTTCACGTTAATAAGTAACCGTTAATTACCCACATAATGGGATATAATCGTAACTTTATCTGTGAAAGTAAGAGCTCAACTTGTTTAAAGTAAGGATTGCATAATGAACATCATCCGATTTCCTGGACCAATCAGAAGAGATGTCTTCGGAAGTCCTACGAGTTTTTGACCTTCTGGTCAGAGTTTTGTATAAAAGCAGATATTCTCTGGAAAATTCCCACCACTTAATGTCCGCGTCTTCTTGTGTTGTGTGTTTTCTGCGTGATTGCTTTCTACTTGTAAAATAAAACAAGATGCTAATGTATCCAACCTCATCAATTATAACACGAAATCGACTACCACAAAATCATCAATATCTAAATCAAAATTTGAATACACTCGGCAAATTATATATATATATATATAAATAAATAAAACTTCAAGCTATAAAATCTGGGTTTAGCAAGGTGTCAAAAAACAAATTGTTGTCTGTATTTCTTCATATTTCTTGACAGAAAAAATATTTAAAGTAGAAAATGTAATGAAAGGAATTGTAAAATGTTTCTATAAATGTATATAAAAGTACAAAAAGTAATATTTCCACTACTTCTATAACGAGAAATATACATAATTACAATTACTTACCTTTATCTTTAGATTCTTCCCTCATCATTTCAACCACCTTATCATAATACCCGTCGCATGTCGTTGATGAATCATTACCGAATGTTTCATTTAGAGGTATGGAAATATCTTTCCTTGAAAAGTTCTTTTCCATCCCCATGAGTGACTGAAAAATGATAAACATTGAAACTTGAATATTTATAAGACCTTATGCAAATCATATTTGATAAAATTTATTATTTCACATAAATATTAACTTACACATTAAAAATTCATGGCAATCATGTGTTTTTATAAATAAATACACATTTCCGACATTTACAGGTTCAACTTAAAATCACCACGAGAAGTAAAAGGGACTCTGTGTTTTAATTTAATTTGTTTTTAACTTTATATCCCCTTGCTACTCAAAATTTGTAATTCTTAAGCAGTATGGGTGCATAATTGAAGGTGACTCTTATCCCTTTGTTTTGAAAGTAAAAATAAATAGGTTCACCGATAAATAGCATGTGTACACCAATAGAACCAACAAATTCTAGTTGAATAAAAGATGAAACAGCAAAACAAACAAATGTTTGAAAATAAATTACGTAATTTTACATTTGAATCTTAAATAATTCTTCAGCAAATCAAATACGTTTTTTTTTAATGCAGCAAAAAAGAAAAAAAAAATTGTACGAAATATTTTTAAAATATAAAGAAAAAAGGCTGTCTTTTTGTGTATGGCGAGCAAAGTTCATCTACATTGTTCTAAAACGGAAATGTTCCATGTTTAAGGCCGCTTACCCCTTGCAACCACTATAAGACGTAGGTTTCCACAAAACCCTTTCTTCTTAGCGAATCTCTAGATAACAAGTACAAAAAAAAAGCATGGTTACCGGATTTCAAGTTTGTAGATGTAATAGTTCCCCCCAAAACAGATTTATTTTTTATTTGATAGACAATTTCTGCAAAAGCTTTTTTTCACGGATCTCTATTGAGTAAAAGAAACATGCTTGCCAAATGCCAAATTTGAAGGTGTAATAACTTGAAACACAATCAGCTAGGTAAGTAGCGTACCTAATGCTTGAGCCTAAGGTTGCGGGTTAGAACCCAGCTGCAGACGATACATTTTCTAGATGCAAAAATCATAATCATACATGTCATATGATTATGTAGCACGTAAAAGAGATCCTTTGAGTTTGAATTTGGCTCTGAAACCCTTGACAAAATTAAATCATAGCAATGTTCAGACTCCGATGAGAGTATGAATTGAATAAAAAATAATTAAATAAAACGTTACAATGTGGTAGCAGAAGCCGTTACTAGATGGTACCACTAATGAAATGGCCTCCCCTCTTGGGGATTTTCCGTGTCTGCAAATGGCTTGGCTGCCAAAATGCAACCCATTTGAAAGAAAGAAACAAATTTCATTCGAAACAAATTACTATACGCACAAACTATACGCACCCGCAATACCACAATGGAGTTGGTTCCTTATATTAGTGGCTCTCTAAGTAACAAAAGATGTATACTTATCAAATTCCAAGTATGATTGCCTAATAGGGTAAAAACGGGTATTTATTAATCTATACAGTCCCTTAACCCACCTTTTGACAGTTCTTTATGGTAAAATCCTTCATTAAGGAATTTTTACTCAATAAAAGGCAAACTTCAAAGCCTGTAGGTCTGACAATTCAAAAACTGATTTTTTTATCTATAATGCTTCCGTTATCCCCATTGAAAACTGACCTGCCTTACCTGTTCCCTAATCAACAAAGGAACCACACTTACCAAATTTCGTCTGTAATTTTAATAAATCTAAATAGAATAAACCCGTTCATAGAGGGCCTGTACTCAACAAAAGTAGCATGCTTACCAAATTTCAAGATCTAATAGTTTCAGATATTAGGTGATAAGTGAGTGGGTTGTTTTTCTCTCGTTTGTATTCACAAATATTTAATTTTATAAATAGTAAATTTGTTAGAATATTTCATATAAATTTTAAATCTACAATATTACTTCTATTTTTTTTTATTTCTTAGCAATATAAAGTGCATAGTGCCACAAGTTTCTTTCTCAAACTATTACAATTAAATAAATGGATATTTAAACTATCGGTAATTTTAAAATATAATTTAAATTTATTAAAATGATTTGATAATAATTTTAAACTTATTCAAATGATTCAGCCACTGGCCAATGAATTAGAAACATAAGATCAATATTTTATTGGACCACCTTTTGCCCGGATAACTGCTTTGATTTATTTGAGCATCGAGTGTATATGCTCCTGGAATGCATTTAAGTCCAGAGAATATTATACTTTATCTATGCAGTATTTTAGATTTTGTAAATTATATGGAAAATAAGAGTGCTGTAAAAGATGTCTTTCTATTAAATTCCACACATTTTCTATGGGGCTAAGAACCAAGCTATGTGGTGGCCAGAGAGGATAATAGAAGTCACATTGATGATCAGTGAACCAATTTTGAATAATTCTGGAACAATGCATTGTTGCATTATCGTCCTTGAAGCTTCCATAACCATCAGGGTAAAAACTGCAGGTTGCACTTGATCTGCCAGTATATATAGGTATCTCATGGGTGTTTGTTTACCATTGAGGAACACCAGGGAAAAAGTAGAACATGCCCTCTATCATGATATTCCCACCAGACTCTTGAACAGTGTGAGTAGGGCAAAATGGATCCATGGCTTCATGGGGCTCTCGCCAAATTCGACGTATTCCCTCAGTGCAAAATAAGGTGCAATTTGATTCACCCGACTACATTAATCGTTTCCAATCCTCAGATATCCAATATCTTTTTTCTCGAAATCCCTGCAAACCAGTTTTTGTATTCCGAGCAGAAATGAGCGGTTTTCTAACAGGCACCCGATTATGCATTCATATCCTCTGCAACTCTCTGCAAATGGTTCGAGCTGAAATATATTGGAAAGAGTCTTGGTTGACTATTTGTGTCAGTTGAAGCACAGTAGAGTCCCTGTTCTGCCATACAATTCGTCGGAGACGAAACCAATTTCATTTTTGGAAAACTACTCGAACCGCAGTTACATCTTCTAGAACAGGATAATTCGTTCTGATTCCAATTTTTGAAAACCTTTGATATGGTTGCTTTTGAGAACGTAGTGAGATTTGCGGTCTTCAAAATTGAGGCTCTGCTAAACAGGCTTCAACAATAAGCCCTATTTCAAATGATGAGAGATCTATCATTTTTCCTATTTTACTTCATTCACTTTGAAAAGCACTCCTACACCGTACTTATACTTCCATTATAACCACATGTCACCCACGTAAAAAAAAGCATACATGCTTCATCTCTAGCTAGCATTCAAATGCAGATCTCAAAGATTTCTAATTCATTGGAAAGTGCGTGTGGTTAGTCTCATACTTACCAGAAAATCATTTTCATTGTCGGATAAACCAGATAAGTAAGAAAGTAATACCAGGTTAAACACCATTTCGGCTTTCTTCTTTCTTGATGGTACTGTTCTCAGAAGATATTCAAGTTCCGGTTTTTTGATGAAATCAAAACTTGTATCTGAGAAAATGACCTGCATTAAACAGATTTAAAAATGCACATTAGATGAAATGTAAACGAATCGTAACTTAATATGAAAAAAAAAAAAAAAAAAAAATGAAAAGCAACAACATTCTTCACTTAAATCAATTTTCATGTATTTTAAATATCAATGATTACCCTCTTAAAATTTTGTTGAATTTAACTAATCTCTTTTCTTGGATATTTAGGTGTTACAAAAACAAAAACTGACTTTCGAGCTTTACAAAGCCTATTTTTCATTCGACTATTTTTTTACATTGAATTTTCGATCGCTATAGAGAAAACAGCTTTTAAGAGATTTTAATTCACTATTAATTCTTCACTATTAACACTTACTAAATAACATTTTTGTCCCAAATTTTGGAAGAATCATTCTCAAAATGTTGATGCTTTAGGTTTGGAAAGAAAAAGGGGAGGGGGAAGCTAGCTTAGAAAGTAATATATATTGAAAAAGTTTTACGGAGAAAATAAGAACTTTAAAAAAAAGTAAATTGTTATCCAGATTATTTAAATCTGATTCATACAAATTCTAAAAACGATCAAGCAAATTTTCTGGATATTCAGGAAAACTAAAGGGAAGATAAGAAGGGTAATAAGAACTAATATTTATAATAAAAAGAGACAATTTTAACTTCAATATTAATAAAATAATTCATAGGGGAAATAATACACGTTTATCATAAACATTATTTTAAAATTTGTATAATATAAGAGATATATAGATTAAAAAATTCAGAAAAATTTAAAAAAACATTAACAATTTTAGAAAATTATTTTTAGGACAAAGTACCCAATTTATTTTAATAGTATTTATCTTTGCAAGGAAATTCTAAACTGTATAGATTAAACCATAGCTTCTCAAACTTTCAATATTTGTGACCCAATATTCAATCATAATTTTCATTGTGCCCCATCCTCCATACAATGTATTGAATTCAATGATACTACACTTTGACGTTATGCCAACAGTAGTTTCGGCTGTAGGGTAATGTTGGATCGTGTAAAGTAAGCTTATTCCTATTTCACTGTCCTAAGTCAGGGAAAACATAATACTTTTCCCTTTTGATCTTTTCACTTTTTATACGTCTACTTATATTTTGGTGGGCAGTTATAGGTTTTCAAATACATTTTTATCCATTCTTTGCTTTGTAGGATTTACAATTTGTCTATACGTAATTTATTTTATTTTATAAAACTATATATGTTATATACGTTTAGGTGCCACCAGTGCTACTCCCTGTACCACCGTCTTTTCCCCAGCATCACTCGCCTAGCCAGGTTCAACAACCTGCAGATGCAAAAAACTAATGCTCATTAAATCTTCTTATAAAACCTGCTTATTCTTCAACATACCCCTAGAGAGCGCCCTCTCTGTAAAACACACACACACACACACACACACACACACA
>BMAV01009277.1:150825-180958 GCA_019973955.1 Trichonephila inaurata madagascariensis
ATATAAACAATATTCAAATATATATAACACTTTGAAATTAAAATTAAATAATTCGAATCTTGTACATATTATTTATCAAGGAATGGGGCTTCATAAAAGTTATAAAATTTTAAAAATATAATTATAATTTTAAAAATTATAAGCATATGAAAAAAAAGAAACTTTTTTATAAGAAATATTGAATAACTTTTACGTTGCGCATACTATTTTCTAAAAAAAATAGCCTTAATTAATAGCTATAAGTTGATTTATAAAGTTAAATGTATCCTTATTACACTGTTGAATTTTATATAAGTAGAATAATAAATTTTATTTTTAAAAAAAATAAAAAAAAATACATTTTCAATTTTTTTTTAAAAATTTAATATTTTTCAAATATATTTTGAAATACAAAAGATATATTATTCTTAATTGGTATAGGGTTTAAAGAGTATGATACATTTTATAATTCTATAAAATTTTTTACACATCAGAAGCTACTATTTTAGAAAATAGCGTGCGCAACACAAAAGTTACTTAATATTTATTACAAAATTATTTTTTATTTTCATATGCTTATACTTTTTAAAATTATGATTATATTTCAAACATTTTGTACTTTTTTGAAGCCATAATCCTTTGTAAATAATGTGTAAAAGATTCGATTTATTTAATTTAAATTAAAAAAAAATCATACCTGTTTGAAAAGTGTTTATATTTTCACCCCTCGCGAGAAAATTAACATCCCTGAGACCTCTTAGTTGCGCTATGCTGGGAGATCGAGTCTTTGTCTGCCGCTCGTATTATGCTTATTACTTCATATGATCCATAATCAAACAAATTGTGACATTCGCTGGTCCTTTGCATCTCTCTGTAGGTACCTTTTGCGATACAATCTCTTTGCTGCTCAAGAATTTCCTTCTGCATTCCCTAAATCATGTGCACAATGTAAGTCTGTTTCTTTCAATGCTCTTGTGAATTTAGCAACCAAGCGCCGAACTAAGACGTTTCCGACCACGAGTTGCAATGGAAACCTGAATTCTTTAGCTGGTCTCCCATAAAGATTTTCTTAATACTTCTGGGACATCCTGCAGAACAACATTTTTTAAGGTATCCAACTACGTTCGGAACCGTGATTTTGCAAAAGCGCATAAATGGATAATTTTCATGATATTTAGTGTCGCTTAGATTAGAATACATGTATAAAATTGTTTTAAGGACATTTTGACAAAAAAAATTATTTAAATACAATATTTTGGCAAAAAGTTAACTTAGAATAATCTTTTTTTCAAAATGTTCTTCTTTTGTGAAAAATGCTTTTATTATAATAATATTGTGCCTGTCTATAGATCAGACCTCTCTATAGAGGCTCAACTAGAATTTTTGAAATATATAACTTAAAAGTGGGTTTATTTATATTTTACGACAACAGATGGGAGCAATTTTAAGAAATAAACGCCAATAATTATTTCAATGGGTGGTAACTCTGAAAATAATGTGAATGTTTCAAAAATTCTAGTTGAGCCTCTGTAGAGAGGTCTGAACTATATACAGGCAAAATATTATTATAATAGAATCATTTTCCACAAAAGGAGAACATTTTGAAAAAAGATTATTCTAAGTTAATTTTTTGCCAAAATATTGTATTTAAATAATTTTTTTTGTCAAAATGTCCTTAAAACAATTTTATGCAAGTATTCTAATCTGAGTGACATTAAATATCATGAAAATTATCCATTTATGCACTTTTTTAAAATCACGGTTCCGAACGTAGTCGTATATCTTAAAAAAGAGTTGCTAATTCATTTAATATTTGTTTTAGTGGTTGCAGACACGCCTACGGTTTTTATATTAATCAAAAATTATTTTCAATCTGGTACGTAAACTGTAGAAAATTTTTCTAGTCCGCAGTTCTTATCGCGGGAAATCGAGGCTTCGTTTATTTTTGCTAAATCGAAGTTTTGAATCTTGATGCCCATGGGAATCTTTCTTGTAAAGGGAGTGATGGTCATTAAATCTGTTGGCGATCAAAGTCCTCAACTTGGCTCTTTGGCAAATTAAAACCCCTTAAGCTATCAAATTTTTTTGCCCAAAATGTTCAAAAAAAAGGCACATTTTTTTAATTTCATATAGTAAATCACAATAATCAAGAGATTGCGAAAATGGAAAAACTTTGTTTTAATTTTAAATTTTAAACTTTTCATACTATTTTTTTTATTTTAAAATTGTGTAAAACAAAAAAAAATCCGTTTTTAAGTACACTCTGCATATTATGAGGAATGTTTCATATATTCTAAAAGAATTTCTTTCATTACTTACTGAAAAATTTCATGTTCGTATCTATTTCTAACGGTTGAGGATTTTATGTGAGTGTGCATATACTTATGCACACACAATTTGAAGCATGGTATAATACTAAATCTTTAGTGATAATTAATATAAATTAATTATCACTTAATATTGAGATTCTGTTATATGTACTTACATATTTATAATAATTGTAACTATTTAATAAAAAGTAGCTAAAATAAAAATTTTCTTTAGGAATTAGGAATTGACTTAAAATTTTTTTTTAGATTACTTGTTATTTACTGTACTATTTTATTAGAATAATTAAATTTAATGAATGAATAAATAAATAGAAACAAACAAACAAAAAATAGCCCAACACCATACATAGAAAGGAAAATGGAAAATTGCTATCAAAATCTTTTTTTTATTCTGTCACTTAATATTGTGATTCTGTTATATGTATATATATGTATATGTATATTAATAGTAACTTTTTAATAAAAAGTAACAAAAATAAAATTTTTCTTTGTTGAGCTAAGTAGGAATTGACTTAATTTTTTTTATATTGGTTGCTTTTGTTTTAATGCATATATCACACTTTGAAACTACAAGAGGGCTACTAATGATGAACATCATAATTTTGATCCACTGTTAAGTAACAAATTTGACACCAAAGCTGGGTGCCCCTCTCTAAATTTCCACACCACTCTAAAGAAAATTCTTTGAGCAGAGTCAAATTTAACGTGTATCGGCCCCTCCACACGGTTGGTCTTCAATGACTTTAAGTTTCAATGTCGTGACTTGACATTTAGGTCGTGAGTTTGCTTCAAGACCACTGGACTACTGCTGATGCTTTTGTTATTGTTCAATTTCTTTTTTTGTGTTATCTTACAGCCATTACGTATAATAATCCTTTTATCTAGAATTTTTTAAAAAAGTCTGTTGAATCTGCTTTAAAAACAAGCAATATAAATTTTTTTTAAAGTCAATTCCTACTTCGGTCAGCGAAGGAAAAATTTTTTAGTTTCTTTTTAATAATTTTTTATAAAATACCATTAATATAAATATGTATACACATATGACAGAATCACAATATTAAGTGGAAAAATACAAAGCTATTTTCCTTGCAATTTTCCATTTTTCTTTCTATATATGATGTTGGAGTATTATTTTTGTTACTATTTATTCATTAATTAAATTTAATTATTCCAATAAAATATTCTAGTAAGAAGCAATCACATTCTCAGAAATTAGGCCATCCTAGGTGGGATTCAAACTTACTACCTTTGGATTATAAGTTCAAATCGTTATCCATTGCGTTACAGGGACACAACGAGCGATTTTTCTTTTTATATATGGTTTTGGACTATTATTTTTATTTATTCGTTAATTAAATTAAATTAATGATATAATATTTGAAAAAACTGTATTAAAATCATGTGACATCCCCTACAAGTTAAAAAAAAAATGTATTTGAATATGAGTGGATGAAGAAAAAGTAGTTTATTAACGATTGAAAATTTGAACAAGATATATGTAGGGAGAGAGTGTGAACTAATAGTAGAAATTGAATGAATGAATACAGTGAAAATCGTTAACACGAAACTAAAGGGAATGAAATATTTTTAAATGTTAAAAGAATTTGGTGTTAAGGGATTTTGCAAAATCTCTCTATATATATTAAACAAAGTTAATTTTGTTAGAGTACATTTTATTTACATATATAATTATATATGCATGTATTTAACAAAAATGAATGAAGCAAACATATTCACAAGAATTTATAATAAAATTTAACATAGAATTTCCAAGTTTTGTTTGAAAAACAAAACATTTATTGAGTTTCTGGGGAATAATCTGATATCTTTCTTTGCATTGTTTTTTTAGCATCAAATTGTCAACAAATTGTTCATTGTCGTCTATTTTTTTTATTCATTTCCCCATTGGAATATGCGTTTAAATAACTGCTCATACTTTTCAAGACGTTTCTCATGTAGGATGAAGTGGGAATAGGAACTGCATTATTCATTTCATTTTCTTTATCGGAATGAACATCAATAATATTTTTGGAGCTTTAAACGAACTCCAAAACGCCTTAATCTGCTATAATTGGGGCTGTACACACATGATCGTCATCTACTGCAATGAATTCTTCCGATAATACTATTGGACAGTCCAATTTGACTGGTGTTTTCCGTATTTTGTTCATTTTCAGAAGGGAAATCTTTTCGTGTTAAGCTATTTTCGTTTCGTGTTAAGAGAAAAAAAAATGCATGAAAATACATAGTAGTTTTTTGGGACCGTTGTATTATTTCGTGTTAACCGATATTTCATTTTAAATGTTTTCGCAATAACCTTATTTCACTGTATAATAATTCTTATATCTAGAATTAAAAAAAAACATCTATTGAACCACTTTTAAAAATGAATGTGTCATTGATGATAATTCGCGAGTATGAATATTCTAAGAAAATATTTTTTTCTTTATTTGTAATCTTTCGATTTTACCAAATGTTAAACTTCCTTTATTTTCTTTGGCTTCTCTTCCTCCTATTTTTCATACAATCTAAAAACATCCAATAGTTTCCGCAACGAAGAATTATTTGATACTTTTAAAAATGTTGTAAGTCTTCTTATATGGATTCATTTTGTAAAATATACTTTTTTCTTGCAGCATCTTTCAAGCACATATGTTTTCTGAACAAAACCGTTAAAAGGATTTAATCAAGGAAATAAACTTCTTTTACAAGAAATCTTTTCAATTTTGGCGAACAACAACAACAAAAAACATATATTTCCATTTAGTTATTCGGTGGTACATATCTATGAAATTCGATTCTAAAAGCAATCAAGCTGAAAAGCCGCGCTTATAACTCGATAAAAGAGTCTAAAGAAATAGGATATCCTGATAAACTGAATATTTCTAGAATAATTTTTCCTTTGCATCTCAGAACAGTCTAAAAAAATAATTTCATTTTAATTCATAATATCTGAGAATTTTCATAAAATCAGATAGAATTGATTCGTTCCTTAAAGATGTTATTTTGAAGAAAGAGTTTGTTAAATTTTTATTCACTAAATTATTTCAAAAGCTTGAAAAAATCGAATTTTTCTTTTTATTTGTAGAGAAATCCATTTACGATACACGTTTATAAACACATGCTTCTCTATAAATTTATAAAGTTAATCATAAGGGGTTATTCTTTTTACATTAACTTGTACATGATAAATATATATTACTCTAAAAGTTTTAAAAAAAAACTGAAAATAAAATATCAATTTAAAATTAAAGACTTACAATTTAAGAATTGTAAAAATAATTATCACCCTAAGCCTGTAAAATTAATTCAAAATCAAAATTTTAAAATATGAATACATTTTTTAGTATATAAATGGTAGCCATAGTTTAAATAATCAGTTATAACTATTTAAAAAAATAAAGTAGTCACTTAGCATCTTTCATGTAATTATTTAATTTCAGAGTTATCAAAGTCCCAAGATAACTCTTTTCCGTTAATAGAATAAAGCAGAAAATCTCTTTCCTGTTTTGTAAGAAAATAAGCTCAACTACCTTTCATATTTTAATCCTTTAATGGAATTCCGAAAGAGTTATTTTTAACTGCAATTCTCAGAACACCAAGATGGCGTCCAATCGATAAATGCGCGAAAACACGATAATTCACACTATTCTGCGCAAGTACCGTATAGCTACAAGAAGCTATGCGGAGAAACATGTTTTCTCTTGCTTCCCCGAAACTGGCCTTTTAGAGGGACATTATTTTTTTCTCACATATTTGAAATTTAAATAATATAATGTAAATAATTACTTTAATATAAATAATATATTTAATAATGTAATATATCGTTTAATTTTTTACGCTAAATAAAAATCATTTATTGTGTTTTTTTTAATAAAAAATTTTATTTTGAAAATTTATTGATATTAATCTCCAAAAATGTGAAAGCAAATCATATAAAAAAATTGCTTATAAATTTATTGGGAAAAAGTTTAGCTTAGAATTTATTTATAACAGTTAGTAGATTTTTTAATGATTCAGTCGGTTAAATAAAAAATACATAATTTAATCACATTTTTTTAAATAAAATATAAAAACCAAAGTCAAATTAACAAAAATACAAAATGTATAAAAAATGATATTAGATTTAGAGGTTTTTAATTACATCTGAATAGAACACCAGAACATTATATATTTCAATATAATTTACTGTATGTTTCAATATACAGTACACTAAATATAAAGATGAATGTTTTATTTTATTTAATTTAACCGACTTAAATAAATCTTACGGACATATAGTAATTTGCCTAATTCAGTAAAAAAATTTATATATTCATAAAAATTTTTTTTTAAAAAAATAATCTTTCTTTCCCTAAAGATAAAAAATAACTTAAATTAAGGTAAAAATACTTGTATATTTATATAATATGTTACATTTGGGCATTTAAATTTGCTTTATTTAAGAATAACAAATTGAATGCATAATTATATTTTAGATAAACATAAATCTATACAAACCAGCTATTAAAAACCCACCAAAGTTATCAGCATAAGATTTTTTATAGCTCGAAAACGATTTTTATAACAAATTTTTAAACCTCAAATACTTTTTTGAGCAAGCAAGGTTTCAGTTCATAAATTAGATGTTCCCTTAACCTTAAGATTTCTTAAAAATTTCACAAAAGTAAATGTGACAAATTAGAATTAAGTATCATTTAAATTTATTCAGATAAATTAATTTTATGGTACAATCAATTTTATTCGTTGACAGTTGTTAGTTTAAAAGTTTTAATCCTCTTTCATATACATTCTAAAAAATTATTCTTAAAAAGTATTCTTAACATCACCAGAGTTCTTAATTAGCAATACAAAAATAATTTTAAAATGGCATTAATTTCTAATGAGTTTTAATTTCTGTCTTCTGCTGAAATATATGTTCTCATCTTACTAACATGGAAACATTACGGAATCATTATATAAATTAAACACGCGTGAAAGTATTGCGAAATCATTGTATATATAAAATGAATGCACGTGGAAATTCAGCGAATTCAAAACATGAAGATTTAACTGTTGTAAATAAAGCTTTTGCCTTAAATAAATATAAATTCATCAATACTAAAATAAAATATTTTTTAACAAGCAATACTTTTAGTTTTCTGTTTGTTTAAATATCTTTAAAGCCAAGAAATATTTTTATTCTTTAATAAATTTGATCAAAGAAATAAAAAAAAATATTTTTAAAATTTCGAATAAATTAAATCATGGTAAACGATGAAAAATATGGAATAATACATGTGTTCTGTAATAATTTTGTTAAAGTATTGGAAAAATATGCAATAAGGAGAGAGTGTGAAGAGAAGAAGAGAATTTCTTAAATTTTAATTTTAGTTTTTTAATCCGATATTCAATATTATATCGAGTAGTTCAAATCGAGTAGTACAAATGGAGTGTTGAATCTTTATATAGTAATTTTTTTTAATGATATTTTAATATTGAAAATATATTAATGAAATTTTACGAAAATGGTTTCAGTAAAAGTCGGAACTCACGCTGTCAGAGTTGAACCTCGAAAAATTTTAATTATTATTAGAGAAAGAGGATAAATCCACCTGAATTGTTATTTCTTTTATCAAACTTGTACACTGCACCTCTAAAAAACCTTAAAGTCTTATTATTATGCAACATTTTGTGTTGAATTCGAGACTAAAACAAAATAACAAATGGAAAATAATCCATCAAACCTCCAAACAAAGATATCACGATTCCTTATCTTCATTAAAGTCTACAATATCCTCAGAAATAAAACAAGAGCAATTTAAAAAAATCATTAATTAAATAAAAAAAAATCATTAAATTATATTTTATATCTTTTTTTTATATAAAAAAAGTAATTTTCAAGCAAAAATAACTTTTTTTCACTATTATAATAATAATTAAAAAAAAAAAAAACAACGATATTCTACAACTTGCCTGGTATAAAATTGATAGTTTGCAGAAGACTGTATGATTCCTGGTAGCAGTCATCTAAGATGTACGCCCCCAACTTGATACCCGGCAAGAAGTCTTTGTCAGAATTCACCTTGTCTATGGTGTACAAGATGGCCTCCAACTCCAGTATACTACTCCCGCTGGGCAGAGGACCACACATTTGTTCCTCATCAGCGTCGTGGATGCTCATAAGTCCTCCAAGAATGATGTCACCATCAATATCTACAGCTTTGCGTGGGCAGAGGAATTTGTTTAACAAATTTTTCCGCATTTTATACGTATGCAGCTTTTCCTTGAATTCATCCTTGGATTTTACCTTATATTCAAAAACCGATTTCTCAGTTGTCCCAGTTTCTTGAGAGTGATCTTGTGCCTCGTTAGGGTTCTCTTGTCCTGCGAAACCAGTGATGGAACGAATTATTATAATAATTAGAATGAGAATACGCAACCTAGCATTTGTCTCCATTGCTAGAGAATTCAAGGGAAACCCTAATCTCTGACAATAGGACAAGAATATGAAGATTTATCCCCTAAGATTCAACACGTGGTCGATAGACGTCGGATGACAGCGGTAATAATTTATCATCTGATCAGAAGAGATACCTACAGGTTCGATGGGCTGTTTAAAACATGGAGCGCCCCCTTGCGCCCCGCCACGCGGGGGAACAAGTGTTTCTCCACAATCCCGAATATTTTCTCCTTCCTTAATTTGATCGCAACTTCCGCAGGTGTTGGTGGCGGTTTTTTTTTGCTAGTGAGAGAGAAAAGATTTTTGTTTATTGTGTGTATCAAAGAGTTGGAAAATAAGTGTTAGAAGAGTGAAAGGGAGATTTAAAATTATTTATGTAAAACAATAATCCATTTCCAAATAGTTCTGCAGAAAGGAATTTAATGCATCGATAAATTGCTACAACATTGAAAGGATAATTTTCCCGTGAATTATACGACTACTGAGTAAAAAAAAAAGTAATATAAATGTTAAAAAGATTCGCAATTGAATTTATGTGGCTTATAAACGTGTTACATTCCTTAATATTTTATCGTATTTTTATAGCTACGTTCGGAAAAAGCATACAAGAAATACTTTTTTAAATTTTTAATGGGATTATAGGTAGATTTGAATACACACTGATATAATGGTTTTAAGAATATTATTACAACAAAAAATTACTTAAATGCAATATTTTGGTAAAAAATGAAGAACGAATGATATATTTTCAAATCATTATCATTTTATTTAAAATGCTTCTGTAATAATAATATTTTGCCTATTTGTAACCGAGACCACTGCACAGAGCATGAACAAGGATTTTTGAAATATATAACTTTGAAGTGGATACGTACATATTTTAATACATCAGAGTGGAGAAATTTTAACAAAAAAACACCAATAATTATTTCAATTGGTAATAACTCTATAAATAATGTAAATTTTTCAAAATTCCTCGTTAAAGCTTGCTGGAGAAGTCTTAGCTATTTATAAGCAAAATATTATTATTATAGAAGAATTTTTCATAAAAGGAGTATGTTTTGAATGTAGGCAATTCTATGTTCATTTTTTGCCAGAATATCGCATTTTTATATTTTTCATTGTAATAATATTCGTTAAAACAATTTTATACGTTTATTCTGATCTAAGTGACACTAAATATTAAAAAAATCATTCGTTTGTATGCTTTTTAAACATCACAGTTTCGAAAGTAGACAGATACCTTAAATTATTTTAAAACTTTACAATTTATTTGTATGTATTATATGATTTGGGTTATTAGGAATTCCCAAAGAAACCAAGCTCCCCCTTAAGGTTTTAAATCTACAAACCGGTTCCTTGAGAAAGCAACTACCCCTGCAATAAGCCTTTATCGAACATTCTTAATAAAAAAGTAAATTTAGATAATTCTGGGTATTTACTAAAGTTCAAACCTATAGTTCAATTTATATCATTTCAGAAGAATAGAATATATTCGAAATAAAAAAGAATACCAGGCAAGGAAAAAAAAACTCAGTAATATTCAAACAAATACACAATTACTAAAAAAATAAATAATAATAAATAAAATAAAACTTATGCCTCAACAAATCACATAATAAGCCTTAAGAGGAAAAAGCAATCTAATAATGTCTAAGGGATTTAAGAAGACTTGATACCCTTTGAACTACTTTCTTTCTTTATGTATTTAAAAAATATATTTTAATATTTTATATAATTTTTCTATTCAAGAAAATGATACGAGATGAAATTTTTCACATATTAATTTTAAAATTCTACTCTTTTTGTAATTATTAATTTTTTGACATGAAAATTTTTTTGTAATATTCTTATGGATGTTATAAACAACTTTAGGGATTGATTTTACAATAATTTAATTCGTTTTTGAGAAAAAAATATAATGTTGATATGCCTGCTAAAAATCAACGAAAAAGCCAATATCTCCTACATTTTAATTTTTTTTAAAAAAAAAAAAATATTCCGTTTACAGCAAAATGGATCCCTAATTTTGTTACATACTTTATGTGCAACATACAGGAAAAAAATGGAAGGTATTGGTAAATAGTTGTGGAAGGAGTGGCATTTTGAATGCACTAATGTTTCGAAAAACACAAAATGAGAAAAACCACTTTAAAGTTTATTATTCTAAAAAAATAATTATAATAAGCTTAAATAAACTTAAAATACCACTTTAAGATATTAGTTATATATTTTTCTTTAAAATAAAATTGATTGCATTTTCGTATTTTATCAACACATACATTTTTATAAATGATCAATTTTAAGAAGGTATTAATTGCACAAGAAAATTCAAGAAAAATATTCAAAAAATTGTTTTTTCTGTCTTGAAAAAGAGTTTAGTTTTTTTTCTTCCTATAATATTGAAGTATTATATTTGTATGGAAAACATATCAGGAATAAGAACTGAAATTATGAAATTATTAATATAAAATGCCTTATTTCAAAAATTTTTCATGCTCACATTTCACAAAGAAGAAAAATTACATTATTGTATTGCGTCGGAAATATTCTGCTTTATATATTACACATTCTTTTTTATAGTTATTATTTCTCTTTATAAAATAGAATTTTTTTTTATCATAACGCCTTTTTTAGCTTTTTTTTCTAAAAATGGGGCGTGGCCGAATTGCCTAATTTGTTTTCAAAAGAAGTTTTATTCAACTTCTAACTTTCTGACTTGCACAAATGATATATCAATCGAAAGATAATAATGCAAATAATAAGATTAATTAAAAAAAAAATGTTAGGTCGATCATTTTTGGGGTACCAAGTCCTCTTAATCTCAGATTGCAGAGGGAATCCTTATATAAGGTTTTAGTTTAGAATGAATGGAGGGTGTTTTGATGATAGAGAACGGAATAAAAAGTTTTTTAGCATTTTAAGGAGACATGGTACAATTTACACAAAAATTTGTAATTTAAGGATTTTTAAAAATTTTTTGGTTGCCTCCTATGTGTTTATACCATTAAACAGATTCCGTGCTCAAAATTACATAAAAAGCTAAACAGTTAATTTTTTAAGGAAAAAACTTAAAACTTGTGAAGTGATATTAAAATGCTACTCCTTCTACAAAAATGTACTTACACGCATGAAATTTTATTTACAAGTACGTCAAACTATGTATAAAAAGTTTGTATGGGTTTTGCGATAACATAATTCGCACAATACTTCATTTTATGAATGCTTATTGAAAACTCCTTAAAAAATGTATAAATTCTAAGTTCATTTATTTTTTAAAAAAATAAGTATTGCTTTGATTCAAAAATGCATACCAAATTTTGTTCCAAGTACTATTAGCAATAGGTAAAAAGAAGTTCAAAGCATTAGACACAATAGAAAAAAACACCTTACCATTTTAAATGAAGACAAACTAGTTATTTTATCTTTCTGAGATAAATAAATTTAAAGTTTTGATTAGCGGAAAGGGCTGCTGTAGCCCAGTGGTCAAGGTATCGGATCATGGCAGGCATGTCATGAGTTCGAGTCCAGTATCACTAAAGACCCGCCGTGTAAGGCAGCGATGCCCGTTAAATCTGTCGAGAGCACAAACCTCCTCCCCTTGGTGTGGTGTGGCATTTAGGAGAGGGGTTGCCAGCTCAGGTGTCGTACTTGTCACTTGACCATGGTTCAAAATTACGAGATCCGTCACCAAAAATATTCGTGTAGCTTAACAGGGCGACGTTAATATTCACTCACTCAGCCACTCTAAGTTTTGGATGAGAAGTTTAAATTAAAAAGAAAAGAAAAATAAATTCCAGACGTTCTCTTCCATCATTTTTACACTGAGGCATTTAACTTTCGTAATAGTTCAGAATTATATACCTTTTTACTAAATTAGTAATTAATATTTTTTTACGATTTATAAAAATAAAATGTTTGATTTACATTTTTTTAAAAATATTTTTTGAGAAACGAATTCTTCAAAATTAAGAGGGAGATACGAAATGAAAAAAATACAAAGTGACGTGTAATATATTTTGTGTGTGTGTAATATATATTTTATACTCTTGCTGCAACCAAGCGCAAAAGTGACACTGCCGTTAATCTTCCTAAATCCTTTTACAAGAAGATTATGAAAGAATGATTGGTGAAGACTTGTAATCAGGAATATCTAATTTCAAATAAAGGGAGCTTAACAAAGAAATTTTTCTCAACCATTAATAAGAGACTGTCATGCCCACCATTTTTATACTAATTACAAAATAACCCAAATTCTAACTGGTCATGGAAACTTTAAAAGCAATTTGAACAAATTAATTGAGTTCCGTCATCTTCCTGTGATTGTGATATTGGTGGCGAGGAAAATGTAGAACATGTGCTCCTTCTGTGGTTCAAGTTTGAAAGAAAACCGAAATATCCTAAGAGTGGTTTTCGAGGGACTTAATATTAACTGACCTCCGAATCTTCAGCAACTTCTTTCCACCAGAAGTGATTTTAAAAAGTTCTGTGAATTTGTTGTTAATATTTGTAATCCTTCATAAGCTCAAAGGAATTTTTTTCTTCTTTCCTTTGTAATGTGTGATTAATGTTTACTTCTGTGAGCCCCGTGTGATACTTTGTGGTACACAGAGATTTTATAAGTTTTATAAATGATATATATATATATATATATATATATAGGCTAATTCTCTACAAACAAGAGATATCATCCAAACAATAACATTCGACAAACACATAGACAGTAGGAAAATCACACATTGAAGGACATAAGAGTAATCGAGATTATAAATATAAAATGGATGCTGCAGTGTTATGAACATTACTGACTTAGGACAGCAATTATATAAAATAATTTATATAAAAGTGGGGTTGAACATGTTTTTTGGCCAGCCAACCTTCTCCCTTTTATTGTAAATAACACTGAGCAAAAACCAATAGAAAATAATGGATAGGAATATCTAAATCCATTACAAGATAGAGATACAAATCAATCACAATTTCACAATCAATCAAAAAATTGAAATTATATGAATTTTATAATACTAAACCTCATTTCAAAATATCAATTCAAATAAAATACCGACGTTTTGAAACAAAATTAAAAATTTTATAAAATAAGAATTTATAAAATATCCAAGTGCAACCTCGGACTTAAGTCCGATAAGTGGGGTTAAACTAATTTGATGGTGCCAACCTTCCCCCTGTTGCAAGTTAATTAGAAAATATCCAATTCTCAAAAATTTAAAATTTATAAATTTAAAAAGTTAATACTAATAAAAAATTAAACTATTCGCCATCGCATTCTGAAAGATATTATAACATTAAAATTTTAAAACTCTATAACAATTAAGTGCACTATATAATTGAACCATCGAACACCACAAAGATGATGCACCCATCTTTACAGTAGTCGTATAGGAAGAAAAATATATTTAAAATCCGAAATTTCAAATTAAAAACCCAGTATATTCACACAAATGAATAGCGTAAAACATCAAAAACTCACCCAAGAGCATCCTATCAATACTTCAATTCACAATTTCTGAACGATTTTTCATATTTCTTATAACAATCACCACTCCTATATTGCTCATAACTCCCACTAATGCCATATCAACACAAATGATCCATATTCTCACATTAGAGTTTAACTATTTGGTATTAGATGCAAACCAGATTGCATGCAAAAAATTGTTTGATTGGTCATAAATAATTTTAAAGTGTAGTCATGTAAATATTGGTCTATGTGTGTATTCAAATGAATTCTGTGTGTTTAGTGTGCATATTCTTCACAGCTGGACCACTAACAAGCTGATTTTGTGGACCTAATGTTGTGTGGTGGATTTGTGCATTTCCTAAAGTCCACCTTAACCCTTCACAAATTTGCCAATTTTATGAGTTTAAAAAATATTTTTAAGAAATATTTTTGATCAATGTATTTTCTCAAGAAGTTGATGGGATAATCATTCTGTATGCAACCAAATATAAATTTCTGGATGTTCTTGAATTTATAAATATTGTGTGTAGTTAAATTATTATTTCTCATCAAAAAATTTAAAATTATATTTCTAAATATTGATATATGTAAACAACTATTGAAGTTCGGTATCTTTATAACATTGAAGTTAAATGCTTCCCTTTTATCATAGATATTGCTATATAGTTTGTTGTCAATAATATTTATATAAATCTAAGTCTAAAAATTCAACTTTGTTCGAGTTAAAATTTGTCTGTATTAATTTTAGGTATTCCGGATAAAAATTAATGCTAGGTTTAATTCCCTGTCACGACCTATAACAAGTAAATCATCTATGTATCTTAATAAGAGGCAAGATGGTTCATTTCTGCGTTTTGATTCATAGTGGTGTAAATACAGGTTAGCGAGACTACTACTGGCAGCGCCACCTTGGACTATCCTTTGATTTGTTTGTAAAGTTTGTTATCAAATATAATGAAGTTCTCCTGTATTACAAATCGAATTAGTGTAGTGAACTTTTAAAAACTTATGTAACTATTCAAACCATATTTTTCATATACACCTAAAAGTACCTCAATTATATCTTCTATTTTGATGGAGTTAAAAAAATCTTTGGAATCAAATCCATGCACTGAAAATACCTCTTGTTGCTCAACCTTCTTTATTACATCATGGCTGTTTTTTATAATAGAAGTATCTTTAAATTTGTCAATTGTATCTTGTAATATGTTCTGTAAAATTCTTCCCGATTTGGATATATAAATATTGAACCCATTTGTTATACTGCAGAATTTGAGTGGATTTTTATGAAATTTAGGAGTCAAAAATAAATGGGGATATTTAATTTTATTGCTAGAAATATCTTATTGTTTACAAAAGGCCAATACTCTGTTGTTAATTTCTTTCATACTAAATTTACTTATTTCATATGCATTATTATTTTTTTTATGATCATTTATTAACTTACTATAGTAATATTTACATATTATTGCATGGTTTCCTGGGATTTTATCAACATAGACTATCACAAAGTGTTTTTGTAAGTTTTTTATTGGTCTTTTAATTTCTCTATCAGAAACATCATTTTTTGTTCTAAAATTAAAATTCATGAAGTCCCTGAGGACATAAAAATCATATTCCTTAAAGGCCTGAGTAGGTAAATTATATTTTATTGTAATATTGAGAGTAAATTTGTTAACATCTTCTGAGAGCTGTTTTTTTTACATTTAAATTGCTATTCGAAATAGTTAATCGATAACCATTGCCTTTGCACATAATTCCTCTTAATTTCTGATCTTGAACTATTTCTAGGTTGCCTGTTACTACGTGCCCATGATACTCGTCCGCGTATTTCCTGTAATCATTGCATCTACATTCTTTTTGATCTATCACTTCCTTAATATTATTATAGTTAAAAATCGATCGACCAATTTCTTTATTATACTTGAACGCTGGCTTTATGAACACATTTCTCACCGGGAATAAATTCATGTGTTTCAAAAATATTTCAGAAAAATGTATCCCATTATATGATTTGTTTATATAAAGCAAAGTGCAATATTCTATATTATAAGCACCCTTAGAGTCTATCTTTATTTTTAATTTATTAGCAATATATTTGCATAAATCCATGACCAAGTGTGATCCGTGATTAGCTGTTAATCCAATTCTTTTTATTAAATTTAAAACTATTAGTATTTTCTTTTTATTAAGTCCAAATAAGAAGTACTTTATTTGTCCAACACTGAAATTATCCTCAAAGTCTTGTAATAATTTATTTAACTCTTTTTTAATTGTATCCCTTTCTCTATTTCCTCGCTTTTTGCATCCACCTTTTCCAACTTTTTTATTCTTATTACCAGTATTCCTACCATTATATATAGATTCCTTATCATTTTGTTTCAAAGCCTGGATTAAATTTTTGTTGTTCCATATTACATTTAATCCGTAAGGATATATAGCGTTATAAACACCGATGTTAACATTTTCATACCATAATCTTTTTATCTTATTTGGAACAATCTTAATAATATTCAACACAGCACCTTCAAAACCATTTTTATTAAAATGCTGTATCTCTATCCTACCTATATTTTTGTTGATGTATTTTTTCTAGTGTCTGATCTATGTTGATTAATTCTTAGGTTCATAGTTCCTAATGTTTGACCTACATACTTAAGGCCGAAGACACCGCATGTCAACATAGATCTATACAGTTGAATGTCTTACAGAACTTAAATTCTGATTCTTCATTATTCTGTTCATGTTGCATCATAGGGCAGGTTTTGCATCTTTTATCCCCACATTTTCTAAATTTCAATTTTAAATGATCCAAATAAATATGAAACCGGTTATCAAATTTTTCGTCATATTTAAAATAATTACTTTTCAATTTATAATTCATCCACTTCGATACAACATAGTAATTCCTTACAAAACCAGTATTCCAAATAATACGCCTTTTATATTTCCTAATGTATTGATTATCCTGTACTACAAACCTCGAAAATTTCTCATTAACCAACGAACAAGAAGCTAAAGTTTTTTTATTTTTTACTTTATTTATAATTTTTTCCATGCTGTCTAGTCTTGTTTGCGCCCCTTATCTTTCTCCAAATCACACTTATGCAACTGTCTCATTTTATCATATTTCACCTTAACAGAAAATATCAGTCTCAGTCTAATGGTAATTGATTAACGATAGCATAAACACCATCATATTGTACAACCGAGCAATGACAATCAATATTAAAAGCCAAGATGCCGGTTTTTAAAAATATACAAAACTTTAATATCATTATGTTTGAGTTAATATATATAAAAATTCAATTAAAATTACTTTACATTCTCCTCTTCCATATACGCAGAAATAAACTCACAAATATCAATTAAAAAATCGCACTCCATGAGATTATCATATTCATATTCATGTCGAACTCATGTATCAAAAATAAATGCTAAATCAACCCTCGTGAAACCTTCAACTGCACATGACTCAGAGACAGCATATATTTTTATTTTTATAAATATGTAAATAAGAAATTAAGCATTGAAAAAACCATTAAATTGTATATGAAAAGTGAACTTTGATAACCCAAACAACATAATAAAAAAATTCAAAAACCACAATAGTTAATAAGTAAACAAACATAAACAAATAAATATATATATATTTCTGGAAAATATGTCTTATTTCTACAGCGTTTCAAATCTTCTTCATTCCGTTTTGTCGCAATATCAATTTTACTTAAGAAACAAGAATATGTTACAGTTTTAATAATAGTTAAAGAATCATAACTACAAATTATAACGGGCAATGAAATCAAATTGAGAAAAATATTTTAAACAATACTAGCATTGATATAATTATGTTTTAGTTTTTGAATGATATTTTATATTTAAATGACAATTTCTTGAGTAAATTATTATTTTTTTCTAATTTCGTAAAATTTCTGGGTTTTTTTTTTTGTGTGTGCAAAACTTTAAATTTAAATTCTTTTTCTGAATTAAAAAAAATGATTGATATCAACGTAAAAAACCTTTTTAATCTAGTGCATAAATTTTTAAGTGCGAAACTTGTTACTTTAATTTGTCGTATAATTCACGAAAGTGTTAAGAAGTATCTTAAATTATTCTAAGTTGACTTTCAAACGACATTGATATTTACCCTAGTCTAATTGCACAAATTACGATAAATATTTACAGCTCAGTTATCCCCCTCATAGCGAGTCATTTTAGATATTAATACATTATATTATATAGATATATTTAATTGAGAAATTAATATATAAGCGAAATGTGTACGTTATGTACATACTTTCTAAACACGAATTAACTTTTTTTTCTTAAAAAATATGGACTAGTGAGAGGATAAAGCAATGTTTCTAAAAGACTAGATGTTGGACAGGTGCTGGTTGATATTATTTCAAAATCAATGCCTGTAAAGAAGTGTTTCTTAAACTATGGGGCGCGCCCCCTTGGGGGGCGTGATAACTCTACAAGGGGGGTGCGAGCATATTGAAAAGTCGAAAAGAAAAAGTTGCTTAAAAAACTATTAATTTTCTGAAAGTAAACAAACAAAATACTTTCTGATATAATAAAATATAGAATACACATTTACACCGATATAATACACTTATAAATGTATCAGTACTGTACAATGTATATTTTATTATTAATTTAACAATACTAAGTTAAGAACAAGTTCGATAATTATCAGTGACCCCATGGGCTTATATTAACACTTATCTTGATAATTTGAAAGTTTAATAATTAATTCCTTAACTTCCTGTTGAAAGTTACGCAATTCGCTCCTCAATGCCATCGTTTATCACACAGACGAGCGTATTTTGATGTTTTTTTGCGGGGGAGGGAGAGGAGAAAAGAAATAAATAAGCAAAAATCCTCTGAAATAAGTAAATCCTTCGCAAACACGGTCAAGGTCCTTTTATAGTATACCAAAGCCCTCGGAATAATTTTATGGATAGCCCTGCAAGGAAAAGGTCGTACTTTGGAAAGACGTATATATACGTCCAGAAAATTAATACTTTGGCTGAGCGAGATGTTTATATACGTCGGTGGCACATAAGAGGTTAAAGTCATATTGTAGCTTTAGTGTCAAAGTATAGTATAATTGAATTCACAATACATTGTTATTGTATGGAGGGGGGCTCGATGAAAATGATGATTGAATATTGGGTCGCGTATACTGAAAGTTTGAGAAGCACTGCTGTAAAGAATTATTATCCTTTTTAATAAATACTACTTTTTAGTACAGTAGGATTGATTATTTTTTCTTTGTGAAATATATTTATATTTAAATACTTAAGCATGTCTATCATTAAAAATGTTCAGAATATTTTAATGATATATATTGTATATTTAAATTTTGGTCATTGACTTTTGAAATGTCTACTTATATTTTGGTTTTTTAAAATAGGTTTTTAAAAATCCATTTTCATTTATTCTTAGCTTTGTTGGTATTAGAATTTGTCTTTTACTTTTTATTATATAATACCATATATATATATATATATATATATTGTATCGAGCGGGAAACATAATTTGTTGCTGTACTCACAAAGTTATATTTTAATAGTATAGTGTATTTTTTTTGTAATATTTAAATTTATCCTAATATTATTGCTGCCTTTTCCTATGGCTCAGTAGTATAAGCAAATTAGGTTGGCTAGCCCTAAAACTTTGTTTAAACCTGCAATCTTGGTTCCTAAGGCCAGGAGTTTGTTATTGTACTACTGTGGCTAATATTTCCTACTATCTTGACTAGTTAGGTTTTATAGATATTTGTATATATGTATGGATAATATATATATATATTTGAGGAAAATAGAGCAATTTTATGAAGCTGTTTCATGATAAAAAGGTATTTTTTTATATAACACATGTCATTATATCTTATAAAATTCAAGCATTATCTTTTTAGTTAGAAACTCATGAAAGAGATTTTAGAAATTTCAACAGAATTAATAATTTGAAAATAAGACTGAATGACTATTATTTTGTATATTCCACACTCTTTCGATAAAATAATTATCTTTCGGAAATCAAAATTCCCATATTATATGCATAAAAAAATGTACTGCTTTGTAAATTTCTTCAAGTGAAAAAATTAGAATTAGAATAAATTTAGATAATATATATATGTTATATACTGTGGATGTCTAAAATTGGAGAATATCTACTTTCACCGGTGAATGTCGATACACACCAAATACATCGGTGAAATTCCTAAAGTACAAGATTGTATTACAATCTTGTACTTTCGGACTTTCACCGACGTATGTCGACAATCACTGATATGCTCTGGTGGAGGTCGAAAAAAGAGGAGATGACAAAGAGGCGATTGGCTGTTTACCGAAAAATCCTTTGTTGTGCTGGGAGTCAGTCAGCATTGTCAGTCTTATGCAGGGTTTGATGGTGCGAACAACGTTTTCTTAAACTTTTTTCCAATACCCTATTTTATACTGAATGGACACAGCAGTAAATTGTTGTGATCTTTTTCTTGAAAAGTTAAATGCATTGATTGTGGGTAAACGGGAAGGCAATTGCTTTTATTTTTCAAAAGAAAAGTACACTAAAATACTTTCTGAAGTGGTTTCTGCTAGAACTAAGTGCAACACACCTTTGGATTATAGACGATTAAAACGTTTTGGCGTTTTAAAAATTAATGATAAATAGAAGTTAGTTGTACCATTGCAATAATGAGAAACGAATATACAGTAGTATGTTACCAATGACGAATTGTTCAATGTGCTATATGAAACTCACATCAGAACACCATAATTTTCCTTTCTCATTTTGAATGTACTGTGTGTTTTAAGTTTCTCATTTAGAACGTAAGGTATAATTAAGTAAGTTTTTAACTTCTACAATTTTCCTTTCTCATTTTGAATGTACTGTGTGTTTTAAGTTCTTGGTCCTTCCTCTCAAAGAGAGGCGAATAATTTATCGCGACTGAGTTACGGAGAAGAAAATATAAATGTCCGCGACATGTTCAAAATTCACCATTAGTGCATGGTAAATGTCGACATTTACCGGTGTAAGTCAGAAATAAGGATATTTAGCAAATAGCTCAGACATACACCAAGCGACAATATGAATGTTAACATTCACCGGTGAAAGTCAACATTCTCCAGATTTCGATGTTCCACCGTAACATATACATTACGTTAATTTAGGTTAGACTGCCGTGAAGGGGATTTTACTTGATAATTATTGTGTATAGATTCATTTTTTTTTAAACTTAACATAGTTGAGAAATTTATACTTATTTCTTTTATACTTACAGTCATGGTCTCATTTATATTTATTTGTAATTCATGCGTGAAATTTCAATTTAGCAGAAAAATTAAACATGTTCTGTTAGATTTAAAATTAAGTCATAACAAGAAGCAACATGAGGTGCTGTTGGCAATTGTCTTTTATTGGATGGCGATGGACTCTTATGATTACTCTAACTTGAATTCTAGTGACTTACTAGAACATTAGAAACCTCTTACTAGAACATTAGATATAATGGAACATTTTTAACAAGAATGTATTTTAAAAAAAATTACTACCTACACACACAAATGCTTTTTACTATAATATAATTTATCTTCTTTATATGATATTTTTTTTTGAAATAATTCTCTTTCGATCCATTTTGGTTATTATGGTTGTGATATTAAATGAATTCTTTAACAATACAGGAATATTAAACAAACAGAAAATTAAGAATATTAATCATTTACTACATTTTCCTTTTGATTGCAATTTTACTGCATTTTTTCCATATCTTGTATCTTAAATTTTAACTTACATATCTTTGTTTTCAAAATTACACATTCGAAATTTTCTAAATCAAATTCTTACAGAATTACATGAAAATCAGATATTTGTAATAAAAAAAAGAGTAAAAAAAGATTAATAGTGAAGAAACATATTTCGTAAGATAACATAAATCATAAAAAAGTATTATGTGTTTTCAATAAGAAATAAACACACAATTATATATAGAGTTTAAAATTTTTTTTTGTCTTTTTATTATGCTTAGTTTTTATAATTGTTTCAGAAATCATTAAATAACATAATTGCTCTCCAATGATCTGATTGGAAAAAAAAAATTCTTATACAATTTTGAATCAGGGTTTGGGATAAAACATAACATAAATTTTTAAACAGAGTAAGTCCATTTTCCGGTCCAGGCCCTTCAAGGTAAGATAGTTGGAGTTCTTGACTTATCTTAGACGATCATAGAGTCCTCAGGAATGCTCGTATCCCTAAACTTCGCTTCTTTAAATTTCAGAGTAGTCGTCTTCCCAGTATTTCGAACCTGAACTAGTAAAAAAAGAAAATAATAATAATATAAATATAACTTTTCAGCTCTTCATTTAATTTTTTTTAATAGAAGATCGAAAGTGATAAGAATCGTGATAGCCTTAATTAAATTTTATCTTCATAACAATAGCGGTAGCCTTATTAACAAACGAGATAATTTCATATACCAGGTAAGATTCAAAAGTTCCTGGACTGAGCTTAAAATGTGATTTTTTTTTTTGCAGTAGAACGACTTTGATTAAATTTCTGTGTCACTGCATTCTTCCCGTTTTCTAAAAAATTTGTCCTAAATCTTGTGGTCATTGACTTGCCACGATGTCGTATTTTGTAGGTGGAAGCATTTATTAGCCAGTGATTGAATGAAAGTACGTTTGTTGAGCAGATCATAATACTAAATTTTGTGATGGCTTGGGAAAGAGTGCCACGGAGATATACTAAATGTTTCAGGCAATGATACTTTTTCGCGAAACGCAAGATTTTTGAGTAGCATCAATGTTTCAGAGAAGGCAGGGAAAGTGTCAAAGACGAAGAACTCTCTGGACGTCCACAATCTTACCGTGTCACTGGAAACATTGAAAATTTTTTTGTGGTGGTATGGAAGAACATGCTTCAAACAACGACGGGGTGAAAATGAAAGCCGTTTTGTAGCGTCCTCCTCACTCCCCTGTTTTAGCCCACTGAAACAAACTTCGCAATATTTCTTGAACTGGTACGTCACTTGAAGGGTCGTAGATTTCAATCTGCAGCTGAAGTTAAAAGTGCATCGCAGGATGAATCAAAGGATATGGCTAAAGATGGATTCCAAAAATGTTTCGTTGAACATTACAAGGCATAAGTATGTTAATGCCCAAGAGTCTTATTTCGAAGGTGGATGCGTTTCAGCAACTTAACTGGTAATAATTTTTAAGTTATACACTCAGTTCAGGAACCTTTGAATCCTATTACGTATACCGTACCACTTGGCGTATAACGCGCACTTTGAACACAAAAATTGAGGTATAAATTTATGGAGGAGTGTTATTTATAAAGCCGGGTATAAAAATAAGAGCTCCAGAAATAAAATAAAATAGATGGACATAAAAAAAATTATTCTACATATATGGGAATACTATTTATTTAAAAGAAATGACATACCTAATGAAAGTAAAGGGTTGTAGTTCTAGAAGTTTACTATTTTTACACCATTCGGGAATAATTTCTTGAAAAAATGACTTCAAAACATAGAAGCATTGGATACGTAAAATTCAGGGATTCGTTGGGTTTTGCACGTTATACGGCGAATATACTTAAAAGTTAAAAATGCTTCTTAAAAGCAAATGTGCGCGTTGCACTGCGGTGCGTGTATTCTTCTATAATAGTAATATTTTGCCTAAGTATAGCTAACACCTCTGTTACAGAGTCTGGGCTAGGATTTTTGAAATTTTTAACTTAGAAGTGGATTTATTCATATTTTAATACATCAAAGTGGAGAAATTTTAACAAAAAAACATCGATAATTATTTCAATTGGTCGTAACTCTGGAAATAATGTGAATTTTTCAAAAATCATAGTTGAGCCTCTGTACAAAGGTCTGAGCTATATGTAGGCAAAATATTATTATAATAGAAGAATTTTTCACACAAGGAGAACATTTTAAAAAAAGGTTATTCTAAGTTAATTTTTTGCCAAAATATTGTATTTAAATAATTTTTATTGTAATGATATTTGTAAAACAATTTTATATGTGTATTCTGATCTAAAAAACACTAAATATTTCAAAAAGTATTCGTTTGTAAACTTTTACAAAATTACAATTCCGAACGTAGTCGGATACCTTAACGTCATTACAAAATTCTCGTGGTAATATCCCACAATTTATTATTACTGCCTTTTAAAATTTTGGTTACCGCAGCAGACGCGCTGTTAAGAGGAGCGAGGCACGTTGAATCTCTCAAGAACTTAAACTCCAACCTAAGGTGTGGTAGGTATTTAGGAGAGATGGGTGCTAGCTCAAGTCTCATCCTCGTCACTTGGCCATGGCTCAAAATTTCGAAGTCAATCGCCGAAACATCTCGAGTAGGTGGACAGTGCGACTTTAATATTTACTCACTAACTTTGTAATTTTTTAGCCCCCGGAAACAAAAATGTACCTTTTTTAAAAATATTTATGACCAATTCCACGATAAAAGAGTAAGGTTTGAGAAATTTTCAATTTCCAAATTGCGTGTGTACTACCTAAATGCACAGAGCAAAGGAACAGAAAAGTGATTTTGTAAATTAGGAATGGAGATGGAAGGACACTTTATAATTTATGCAATTCTTACACTTTACATATAACATAGTAAAAAAAAAACTCAGTGACCAACAAGATTAAGTAAACCTTTTTTGAAGTACGGAATGTTGTTTTAATACTTCAGTGACAAGTTGTTGACCTTGGCAGGGGTATATATTTGATCCACCGACCTACCGGTTCGCAGCTACGCCGTGCATGCCTTAGACGACTGAGACGAAAGGAATCCCTATTCAGGCCAATCGTTGAGGGGTTTTATTCCTGTCCTTTGTTGTTTGCGACGTACAGAAGAAGGTGTCGCTGCAAAATATTTCCTTACATATTTCTTGGGGATCCATACCCACTATGAGCTGAATGAATGTCTCGGTATCTCCTCCTTATATTGGTTGAAGTTGAAGTCATGCTCATTAACCAGATACTTGGGGGTGGAGGGGGTTCGAATGCGTAGTGATTGAGACGTCATTTAACTGGACTCGAAAGGATACAAACAGATAATCACAATAATTCACCTTTATTAATTTAGCGTTAAGCCTAGCGACTTTATGCGTAGACAAGACGATAAACTAGTAAAAAATACTGGGTACTTTTTATTTAAATTAGATGCAACTTCAGAGCCTTACCCACGAGAAATCTTCCAATAATGACAACTATAATTAAGGAACAAACGATTAAAACTCAGACAGAACTGGAGCGGAAAATTGTCCACATAGTATTTAATTTCTATCTCACTGACTATTTATATGATATTTAAAAGTAACGTCCATTTGTGAAGTGGAGTTGTTCTATCTCAAAGTGCCAATTTGGCTGGTGGGAAAGACTACATGGATTGCCCATTGGTACATGGATTTTCATAAAAGAGACAATAAAATCAAATGTGGAACAGAGGCCTGCTAACAATCTGAAAGATCCACTGATAACTTTACGTTTTAAGGTTGTTTTCGGCTAATGTTATAGAATAGAACCCAAATACGGAATATTTTTTCAGATATAAAAGTACTCAAACATTAATATTATATTCTGGCTGTACTTTTCTGTAAAAAAATCGCTTATTTTATCATACTACTCATTTTTATACGAGTCGACACATTTTTTTTTTCTTTTATAAAATGTGTTTTGCATTTTTTCTCCCATGCCACAATACTAAATGAGCTAACCCCTTTACATGCTAAGAGAAAAAAACTAATTATTTACGAAATATTTTGAAATTTTAAAAACACCATACTACGAGGGTGAGTCGGAAAGTAAGTTCCCCTGTCGACTACGGTCAGAGTTGAGTATGAAAGTCAAAACATAGGATGTGGCATTAAAGATAAGGTATAACTTACTCTTTTCCACGTAAGTACCAAGTACATTAGGACATTTGTCATACCACTTGATAAGCATCAAAAAACCCTCCAAGAAAAAAAAAATCGGGGATTTTCATCATTTCAGCTCGCTCATGTCCGATTCCAAGTTCTTCCGTAATTCCATCAATGGTGATTCGCTACTTTGCTTTAATCATGTCATTAATCTGCCACAAAAGATCATGAACGACATTCTTGGGTAACAGAAAGTGTTAGCACGATAGGTGCCTTGACAACCGACCCCAACACATGCATTACGGTCAGCCTGGAATATCTCGTGCGTTACCTTGAGGATGGAAATATGTTTCTGTTTCAGATTGTGACGAGGGATGAATTTGTGGGTCCACCATTTCACTTACAAATATACAAATCCCTAAATCTTTCGTTCGAGGGCTTTTTGAAGCTTATCAAGAGGTATGACAAATGTCTCGATGTACTTGGTAGTTATGTGGAAAAATAAAATTGTGCCCTATTTTTAAGGTATCCGACTACGTTCGGAACCGTGATTTTAAAAAAACGCGTAAATGAATAATTTTCATGATATTTAGTGTTACTTAGATTAGAATGCATGTATAAAATTGTTTTAAGGATATTATATGACAAAAAATTATTTAAATGCAACATTTTGGCAAAAAAATTAACTTAGAATAACCTTTTTCTAAAACGTTCTCCTTTTATAAAAAATGTTTCTATAATAATAATATTTTGTGTGTGTGTGTGTGCTTATATAAAGTAAAGACTTCTCCAAAGAGTCTGCACTAGGAATTTTGAAAAAATCACATTATTTTCATAGTTATCACCTGTTGAAATATTTATCGGCGTTTTTTTTCTTAAAATTTCTCCCCTCTGTTGTAGTATAAAATATGGATAAATCCAATTCTAAGTTATATATTTCAAAAATTCTAGTTCAACCTTGTACAGAGGTCTGAGATATGTACAGGCAAAAAATATTATTTTAATAGAAGCATTTTTCATAAAAGGGGAATGGTTTGAAAATTGATCATTCTATGTTCATTTTTTTCAAAATATTGTGCTTAAATAATTTTTATTGTAATAGTTTTCTTAAAACCATTTTATATACGTTTCCTAATCTAAGTGACACTAAATATCATAAATATTACACATTTATAAGCTTTTGTAAAATCACGGATGCGAATGTAGTCGAATACCTTGATGTCTCTTTCTATGCCTTGACTTTCACATACAACTCTGACCACAGTCAACAGGGAAACTTATTTTCCGACTCACTCTCGTATAAATAAATGCTTGAGTTACAATGTCACAAATGTTTATAAAAATTGAGGCCTTTTTTCTGTTCGAAAATGTGTTCCATGTTAAGCTCACGTTTAAGTTAAAAAATAAGAAAAGAAAACGCATATAAAATAGGAAAATACCTAAATGAAGTTCGCAAAATGACCCCTCCTGCGTATCCTCCACTTTTTTTGGAAATTCCATCGTACAACTCTAAGCCTGTCATCACGAGAACAACAATTACTAAGAGCCTTAATTCACCAACCAAAGTGTAGGGTTTTGAAAATTTTACTGAGAGTAAAATTTCGTACTCTTCGAAATGAAAATTTTCAAATAGGCTGTCGAATGTCACATTTTTATAATAGCCTCCTGAAACGTATTCGCAGTTCTTCGGGTCTTTTTGATTGATAAGTAAAATTTTAAATCGAGATGGTTCGTCACTCTTCTTCTTAAACTCGAAATAATCTCCTCCGAGCCCTGAAAAAAATTTAAAAAAAAAAAAAAAATGTATCATTCATAAATAAAACTTTAAAGCAGAGGTACCCAAACTAATTGTGCCCATGGACTCCTTTTTGTAATGTAAACTTACTTGCCCCGAACCCCAACTTAACTAACTCTAATTTCAATTAATAATAGAAAAATTATAAATTTAACATAGACATCTTGAATGGTAAATATTGACGTAACAAGTAATATATATATATATATATATATATATAAATTAAAGTCAATTCCTACTTAGGTCAACAAAGAACATTTCTATTTTATTTACTTTTTATTTAATAATTACAATTAATATAAATATATGTAACATATGACAGAATCACAATATTAAATTGGAAAACACCTTTTAAATTAACATTGAAAATTTTTAAACGCATTAAATTTATATAATTACATTTTTTTAATAAACGTTGATCACAATAGGTAAGAATTTATCATAAAAACGGTGTAAAAGGAATGCTGACGTCTAACAAGCATATGATTATTGAGGTGAAGTTAAATCTTCATCACAAAAGCTGTATTATCGAATGATGCTGCCATCTAGATGAATAATATTGACTGAAATATAGCTCTTTAACTTTATTAAACAAAACTCAGTGGGCGCAACATCCCATAAAGTCAAAAGCCTGCTGTGCCCATCTCAGTATATGTGACCATTGGGTGCTGAGGTGCAACAGCATATGTCCCGATCAGGTGGTAAGTCTGCTTAACTGAAACCCTCAGTGTTTAGTCCCCAAGCAAGCTTAGTACTCATCAACTGACTCACTGAAGGGATGAAATTCTGAGTTGAACTTGTCCAGCCCGATTATAGAACCTAGGACTTGTGGTGTGGAAACGCGATACGGCCTCAACTACACTTAATTACTTAAATTACATTAATGAATTAATATTCGAAAAAATGTATTATCATCAAGTGTTATCCACTACAAGTTTAAGAAAATATATTTGAATTTGAGCGGATACACATAAAAAGTATTTTATTAACGATTGAAAATTTGTGAACAGGATATATAAATATATATAGGGAGAGTGTGAAGTAGTAGGAATTGTGTGTGTGTGTGTAAAAGTAAAAGTATAAGTAAAACTAATACTTTTAGTAGGAGTGGTAGGAAAATTTATACTCGAGTAGGAATAGCAAGAGAGAATTTAAAAATAAAGATAAGTAAAACATTGTGGTATCTAAAGTAGTATTTCTTCAAGTTATAACCTTGCATTAAAACACAGAAGAAACACATTTTGTTTTCAATGAGATGGTTACAGGTGGTGCACACAGGAATTTTTCAAGGAGAGGGGGAGATCGATGATCGAAAGTCCACCATTCTCATATCCTACCCCAATACTCCCCCAAATATATTTTCTTGATTTTGTAAATTGAGGGGAACAACAACAAAAAAAACAGTAAAAAATAAATTATTAAATAAAGAATTATTATTAATTAATAAAATAAATTATTAACAACTAATAATTAATTAAATTTTACGTAGAATTAAAGTCAAACGAAAAAAAATCAAGGGTGATGAGAGGGTTCCGAACCCATGGATCCGCCCCCCTCTCTTTGTGAGCCATTGAAGGATTATCTTCATAATAATAGAAATAATAATATTGCTTTCTGTTACATAATACGAAAAATTTGTTGCTGTTATTTCACACATCTCTATCTTTCGAGATGATGTACTAAACAAAACTAACTGGTTGATTAGAGGTGTGTACGACTTTTTTATACTGCAATATCTTAGGAAACTTATCGTATGGAGTGGAGAGTGCTTCTCTTTCGTGTTTAAGCCTGCATAATAGGGATGGCGATTCTTTCCGAAAAAAAGATCGGCTTTTAAATCGATTCGAATAGTAACCTGATGAATCGATTCACAAAAAAAAATCGAGATCTAAAAGATTGATTTTTTTCCAAGTCTACATTTACAATGTAAATATGTGTTGAATCCATTTTATGAAAAATAACAAAGATACCATAATAAACGATCCATTGTCAGTAAAATAAGGGATTTTTTTTTTACTTCAGGGAATTCGACAGGTACAATTATTTTTGTATCATGCCAAAGTATCAGGTATAAAAGAAGATATTTATTTTCTAAATGTATTTTTGTTACATTAAAAAGTGTAGAAAATAGATAAAATAGCTTATAGTTCCCAATGCTTAATATCTAAGCTTTTTAAAAACAATAGTTTGTCAAGTCTGCTGTGGCCGCGGTAGCCGAGTGG
>BMAV01009277.1:182929-202107 GCA_019973955.1 Trichonephila inaurata madagascariensis
TTTTGTCTTTCTTTTGATTAAACTTTATTTCAAAAAGTTTTGTATTCCATTAAGACATTTATTAGCCATAATAATTCTCTTCTGGATTTCAGAAGTGCAATCGTTTCTATAGTTAATTTCAGCTACTAAATAAGCGAAGCTGTGAACAACTACAGAATTATGCTCTTCAATTTTAAAATGGGAATTGTTAAAACATGATTTAGTGCAAGGCATGCATTTAGTCTTATTCATTAATTCTCAATCCCATTCTAAGGGACTCTTTCTCTAAAAATAAGAAGGTTTGTCTTAGTGCGGTGGGCGTTCGAACAATAATATCAATGCCATCAGCAAAGGCCAACAGTTTGTAATGGGATCGATCTGTAGGAGGGAAAGATGGATGACCAAGACTAACCATGATATATCTAATTTATTATTATCAAAGATAATATTTCAAAACAAGCAATCTATAAAGGAAACCTTTGGAGTGATATAAAGAGAGAGCCAACCTTATGTGAATAAGCGTACGAAATCCGATTTGGTTCATTTTTAATTAATCCTATCTTAAAACTCCTAAATTCACTGATTTATTCTAGTAGATAAATTCCACCTCTAGTCACGCGACGTAATTCTAATTCTTACCGTATTAACTCAGCTTTCAGCGTCTCCGCTCCTTCTCCTTCTAATTTACGATTATTAAACTTTAACTATATATACACTAGCTAATTTGCATCTCATGGTTTCTTCTTGAGAGGGATGGCTGTGAAATAACGCGATTGCTGGCCCAAAGATTCCCCAAGAAGATTATTAGTTGAAAGTCATGTAAAGCCCCGTCACAAATTAAATTGATTTATTAAGAATATTTTCTCTGGAACTGATGTTGGAATATCTCTCCACTTTTTTAATATTAAATTAAAGAGAAGGCCCACCCCCTATCGAACGCCCTTTTTTTTATTTCCAATGGGTCTGAAAGATCATTCTGTATTTTGATCATGATCTTTGTTTCGTTTTATATCAGAATTAACAGCCTTAATAACTTGTCAGGGATTTTAAACTCTTTCATGGCTGCAATAAATGCTTTACTCTTGATGGTATCATAATCGATTTTAAAGTCAATAAAGAGGTGATGTGTATCAATTCCAAATTCTCTTGTTTTCTCTAAAATCTGACATATGTTGAATATCTACTCTATAGTAGATTTTACTTTCAGAAATCCTTTTTGATAATCTATTTTTAATTTTTACCCTAAATAATAGAAATTAGTTAGAAATATTTTACTTTATATGAAGTCTTTAATTAACCCCGTAATGTCGCCCTCGCACCCATAAATTAATTTTGAATTTCCATGGACCCCCTCAGCTGTCACAAGGACTCCAGGAGTTGGTAGGAACCATTGAAAACCTATGCTTAAAATTTTTGTATAAGAATATTATCATGTAAGTTGCAATGAAGTTTAGCAATAAATGAAAACCCTTTGGAATTCAAGCAGATCTTGCATAATTCTTAGCCATCAAAATATCGATTAAATTTGTTTATAGTAAGTGGCATATTGTGTAGTTTTTTTTTAAATATGTAATAGCTGACAGAGATTCAAAATTTGCTACTACGATTCACTGGGCTAATATTCTGTTTTTCGCATTCTTAGTACAAGGGATTTTTCATCATTTTTGTTTAAAATTTCAAAATAGGAGTAGTGGTAATCTAGGGAGGGAGGTCATTTTTGAAACTCTAAGCCAGTACAAAAAATTTAGTAATAGAAATTTTGCACGAGGAAAAGGTTATACATCTTATGAGGGTTTTTGATCATATTGATGATGTGGTTTGAATGTTTTGAAAGATACTTTTAATTACTAGCATATTAAAAAAATATATTCAGGTAAACAAGAGTGAAATTCTAATGTTAAACAGTACCAAAAATGTATTAATATTACCTATGATAAAGTGACAAAAAAACTGAATAGCATTTTGTGCATTTAAAAAACTTTTTTTTTTGTATTTCCCCTAAAAATAGCTAATTAGATTATTGCTTAACTTTTTCGTACCTTTGAATGATACATTCTTTAAATACTTTAACATCATAGTTCCATCAAGATGTTTCATCTTGTCGCAGACGCCAGGCACACCATCGGATAGATCAGCATGCATAGCCTTTATGGCATAAGCAAAAGCCAAAACCGAATCAATCGTATGCTTAATAGTTTCCTCTATTTCTAACCCTTCGACGGTTGACAACTCTTCATTACCATTGCACTCCTTGGCAAACCTGTTCCTTGGAGTCTGCTTTGTTTCAGGCAATTTGTAGAAGAAAGTTAGCTCCCAGTATTCGGTAAACCACGGATTTCTTTTATTGGTTTTAACATTCAAAGATTTGAAATAGTCTTCAAATCCAGGAACGGGTGGAGCTAAATAATTCAGGAAATATTTCAATTTGTCATAGAACGCAGTACTTAGGCTATCAATTATCTCAAACGAATTCTTAGATTTGATGCTTCGAACAGCTTCCATGACACCATCGATTTCTACCTGGGAGCCAATTATAAGTGCGGCTGAAAAAGAGAGAACATGAGAAAGAGCATTAGTTGAAGCTTAACTATTACAATTTTAATAATTTCGAAATGGGATCTCCACTGTTTCTTCAACTACCCTCTTAGTTTACATTATAACGTTGTTTCACATGAGAACCTCGCCTGAAGAAGAAACTGCGATGGAACAAATGAGTAATGTTGTAAGAACAGAATAGTACTGAACAGGAGTGTGGATGGAAAGTGATTTCCGGAGGTTTAAAGGAGAATGCTATGAGGTAGCAGTGTTCATTAACAATTCGATGGAAATTATGTTTCTGAAGTAATTAAAAATTAAGGAGCGGGATTGTCTGGAAAAAGCTAAATAAACTCGTTCGAAGGCAATGACGAGTAACATTTATAAACAACTGAATGAAGACTTAAGTTAAAATTACACACGATAGGTTTGTATTCTTTTGTTTTAATATGTATTTTTTTAGGATTTAGTTATGAAAAGACGTTACGTGCGAATGATTATTTTTGATCTTGAATTCAGGACAAGTAATGCATACTGACTGATGTCCTTATAATTGCAGCATCAAGAAGGAAAGAAAGAAAGACCACTTTACTTATTGTTAGTATATAACATTGTAGAAAGAAAATATGATTTAATTTGTAGTTAGTTTAGAGCTATAGAGAGTCCGAAATTACTACACACTTCGTCCACTTCTGGCAATTAAAATGGTTCTAACCCGGTCAAGCATCTAGTCAATCTAGGCTTGGGTGACAGTTACTTCAAATTCCTGTTAGTGTCTCAAATCTAAGCCACACTTAATCAGTAGTATCGATATGAGAATAAAGTCCCCCAGAGACGTCTTAGGAATTTTTCAGGACCTGGGCTCCTATGAAAATGTAGACCCCACTTGAAACACTTTAAAGTTGACAGTATATAGTATACGCTACCAAATGTTCGGACGAATGGTAATCCGTGGTAAATAAATGTGCATGTGTGTGTGACTCACAATCTCACAAACCTAAGCATAAATATCGTTTTCTTTCAACTAAATGATTAAATATTGTGTATAATGATACTCGAACATGGTGTATCAATACAGTTTTGCCACTGCTGACATTTGGCATATAGCTTGAAATTCGAAGTTTTTCGGAGTATATATCGAAGAACAACGTTTGATGATTAAAATTTTCAGATCATTACCTCACCGAGGTCAAGTCCAGAACGAGACAAAATCCTATTTTGAGGGAGGCCGAGGCCCTGCCCTTAGGCTCATACCTTAAAACGTCCTTGGTGGAGCCCAGTCTCTCAGCAATGTCTAGCCAATGATGCTTCCAATGGAGAACATGTTGGCTATGTAAGTCAGGACACGACGGATAACATGTAGTCTTGGGCTGTCTTGTTGAAAGATGACTTTTTCAAGACCTCAAATATAGGGTACAATCGCCAGCCTTAACATCGGAGAAATGTAACGCTGGGTACATAAATTACAGATGATGCGAATGAGGAGAGTTTTTGTTGTGTACAAGACGAGTCCCGGCTTTGTGTGACTTTTTATGATGGTCATCTAAAGACTCCGAGGAGACTTCTCGTCGCCAACTTGCATTCGATATCAGCATAGGAGCCCGGAACCTTATGTGAAGGTTTGGGCAGCCATTGGGTACGTTAAAGCACACCGCTGATGAGGTGATGGTAAGACATTATTGCTGATGTGAAGGCTGCTTTGGGGTGACATTGTGATGCTCGTTGCCTACAGCTTTTGATAGGTCACTGTTGACCGTGGTAGTGGAGTGGTCAAGGTATCGGATCGTGGCTGGCCTTGTCACGAGTTCGAGCCCAGTACCACTAAAGAACCTTCCGTGTAGAGCAGAGATGCATGTTAAATCTGTCGAGAGCTAAAACGTCCTCTCGTTGGTGTGGTGTGGTAGTTAGAAGAGGGGAGTGCCAGCTCAGGTGTAGACGTCACTTGACCATGATTCAAAATTACCTGTTCCGCTGTTAATATTCCCTCCCTCACTTGATAGGTCACTGTAGGTGTGACAGCGTACAAGACAATTTGGAAACCAGGCAGAGAAAAAGTCCTGGGAGTCTATCGGAGAATCTGTGTTAGATAGTCGTAGGATGTCGAAACGTGTAGGTTTCCCCGTTCGGTGCCTCTTTATAGATAGAATGCTTCACGTCTTTCCAAGCAACACGTGACGAAAAAACCTTTCTGTTTGGAACGCAGCCGGGATTACTGTTCGGTCATTGGTCCTTGTCACCTCTTGTACGGTAAACTCTGAAGTCGGAGATTAGAACGGGAATTGCGCTGGTCACTTCACTGTCGGTTTTATAAAAAGAGGTTAAAGATTGACTTACCTTTGTACATAAATGTCAGATTGTCCTATTTTAAACATTTTCCCACACGAAACTTCGTGACCGTTGAGAAGAAATTAGTCCCCTAACAGCAGATTAGTTCTCTGGTGGAGACCGCCGAAGGCACATGACATGCTTATATCTAGTTCGGTATATCCTAGTAATTTGAGCGCAAATTGGTACATTTCTGTGACATCTTACTTCCAGCAGGCTTGTGTCGTTTTCCAACAAGATAATGCAATACCACACGTTGCACTTCGTATTTGACTTTTGATTTTCCTTGATGCACAGGGTATTCAATTGTTGCCCTAACCTGCATGTTTTCTTGATCTGTCCATATTGAAGTCATCTAGTTATGGGTTGCTGAGAGACTGGCCCGCCAGCCTTTTCCAGCTAATACGGTTAATGAAGTGTGACATAGACTTGATGCAGCATGGAATTCGCGTTCCGGTGCTTTTTTTTAAACTAAAGAACCATTAAAGGGAAGTAATATCAACAGGAAGTGTTGGTGCCAACTGGAATTAAGGTTCAAAAAACATTTTTTTAAAATTATTTTTGTTTCCTGTATTTCTTTTTCTTTTTTTCCACCTCTTTTCCACGTTTTTTCCATCTATGTCTGTGTTTCAGAGTCTTTCCTTCTCCTTAGAAGATAGCACCTGTGTTTGTTCGTGTTTGTTGTATGTGTGTGTGTGTTTTTTTAAATTTTATTTTTGCATTGTAGTTGTAAAGTGTTTTTGCTGTATTCTTCTCCCGGCTCTCAAGAATTTTGAGGGAGGGTCCCTCATTTGGGACCTTTTTGTACATGTTTTTTTTGTTTAATTTGAGAATAAAATACTTCTCGGGGGGGGTGTCAGATGTAGCTCTAAACCCTTTGGGTGAGCTCGATTCTCTGGAGTAAGTAAGTAAGCCCAGTTGGACTAGATGCCTAACAGGGTAAGAGCTGTTTTATTTAAATTATGCCACCATCTTGTAACTACTTGCAGTAAAAAAAAATACCATTATAGTTGAAAAAATAAATAAATTTTAAAAAATAAAACGGAAATAAAGGATGAATTAAAAATTTTTTAATCTGCTCGAAATATTTTTAAAATTTGGCAGAAAACTTGAACTTTTTCTAAATGTGATTACATAGAATGTTAATAGGATACTCATCTCTCCTCCATACAATAATTAAGATTTAGTATGATATTCAGTTTTTGACTAAACAATGTACCGTTACAAATTATATAGGTAATAATAATATTTCCATGAGTAGAAATTTAAATATTTGAATTTCAGAAGGGTTTTAAATATTAAAATTAAATACATCTCTTTAATTATAAATATTGCTATGCACTTTATTATCCCTAATTTACAACGATTCATTCAAGGAAATCATTTTTAAGAGGACTGTTGTTTGATTTAATTAGATTCAAGTATTTAGGAAAAGATTAATAATTGGAGTATAATTAATATTTTTATCTAAAACAGTTATTATAATAAAATATCAAAGCCATTAATAATAAAATAACTATTTTCGTAATAATGTAATTATATTATAAATATTTGCTCGCCAAACTATTGCTAACAAGTCCGCCGTGTGGCAAACCTTTAATTTACTTATGTTGACTTTTATTAATATTGTTTTATTTTAAAACTAATTCTATGAGAATTTTAAATTTGTGGAAATTTATATCAAGCTTAAAAATTTTCCGATTATCTACAATTACTTAAATTGTATCACTGATGACTCTGGATCGAAAATGATCTGCGATATCATAACTATGTACGAATACACATTTTTATTTCAAAAAAATTGTTTAGTTGCTTTAATTATTTCTTGGTTATCTAAAAGGTTTATGAGGTTTTGTAAAATATTCTATAGCATGTTGCCTGCACTTCTGATATAGTTTTTGAAACTATTTTTAATTGTGCGAAAATTAAAAGAATTCCTATTTAACTTAGGTGTTAAATATATATGAGGAAATTTAAATCCTGGAATACAAATACCCAATTTTATATTCATATAACTATAATACGATTAGTAATCAATTTTTTTAAAAATTACACCTACATTTAATTCTTGCACTCTTACGTTTTTCTAATATACATATATACAGACGCGCCTTTATATACATAAGCAGCGACAGATATTTAAAGAATAGAATGAAAATTACAAGGCAAGGAGCCAATTTTCCAGAAAATCTCGGCTTTTATATAAGATCAGACCGGAAGTTGCAAAACACTCATGACTTCCACTGACGCATCTTCTGACTGGTCCAGATAATTGAATGAGGATGTCTTACGTAATTCTTTATTTAAATACACTGAGTTGTTAATTTCTCAGAGATAAAGGTACGGTTACATCAGGTTAGTCGGGTAAGCTAACAATTAATTATTTACGTGAAAGTCCTGGAGGGCCAGGACTATTACAAATTAAACACTTGAAAGATGAAATTAATGTTAATTAGCACTATATATAATCAATAATAGTAATAATATTATTAAAATACACTAGCTAGCTGTAATACTAAATAAGCATAAATAGAAGTATAACGAAACAGAATAGGTAAGAAACAAATGGTACAAAATTAAACTCTTAGCCTTAAGAACTGCATGTTTAAACACTGTTTTTGGCCAGCCAGCCTTCATTTGCAATTTGCTATACTCCTGGGCTGTAGGGCAAGGAAATAGAATTATGAATAATGTCATTATTAGAACACTAAATACAGTTATTATTTTATTACATAAACTTATAACATAAAAATGAACTAAATCTACTTACTTCATGTAGAAAACTAAACATATTAGAGTATAAAGTGCTATTAAAATAATAAAACATACTCTCACAGCACCTTCTCTGCAATAGATAACTATTGCAGAACAGAGAGCGAGTATTACATAAAATTAAAAATTAGTTAATTAAAAAGATATAACCAGCACTCACAAAAATTACTACGGCTGTTAGCTCAAATAATTTTAAATAGTCGTACATTCAAATTCAGTACAGTTACAATTACATCAAAACAGTTAATACTATACAAATAATGAGAGGTTTTTGCACGTGGACATTGGCATCTGGTTCCTTACCGAGCTGGCAGGCTGACTTGTTAAGTGTCCAGGTGACCAAGAGCGGGCATAATATTATCCCTTTTTTCTTTTGCCATTCCTTAGAAAGATCACTTATTATTGAAGCTCTGTATACTTAAAACACTAAATTATTTTAAAGGAAAATTTTGGAATAAAGAGGATCCTTTATCATACAGACAAACTATTACAAATTAAAATTTATTTACATTTATTAACCTAATCAAAATATTATTTATAAAAATTATCATGAGACTTAAACTTATCAGAAATGTAACTGTGAAGAAAATCGATGAGATATTCATGTTCAAGGCAATGACTAATAAATTTATTAAAATTCATATTGATATTAGATTTATCACTTACCAATATATTGGTACGATTTATATAGCTTAGTAACAATATTTCTACAAATACAAATTGAAGTATCGGAATTCTAAAAAGGGTACTACTAATATTATTAAAATTAAAAGTATCTCTTTCTTTAAGTACTGTTTTGTAGCTTATTATCCATAATATACAATTAATACTTCAAGGTATTGAGTTTCAAGAAGACTATTGTTAGTTTTGATCAGGTTAAGGTATTAAGGAAAATATTTATTTTTCATTATTTTTACCTCTAAAACAAATAAATCATATATATTCCAAAAATGAAAAACCATTATTAATAATTGAGTTATTTTCGTAATAATGTAATCGCATCAACTTTTCTTAAACTGTGGAGGGGAGAGTGATAACTCAACATGTAGGACGCGAGAGCATATTGAAAAGCCAAAAACAAAAGATTATTTAAAACTTTATTAATTTATAGAAAAGAATCAAAACAAGACAGATTCTGACATAAAAAATAAAATACGCATTGATATAATACACTTATAAATGTATTAGTACTGGATAATGAATTTGATAAATAATTTAACAATACTACTTTAAGAACAAGTTTAATAATTACCAGTGACCCCATGAGTAATTCACAAAATTACATACAAAATTTAAAACGTAACCTGATAATTTGAATGGTTTATAATTAAAGTCGTATAGTAGTTTTACGGTAAAGTATACTATTATTGAATTCAATACAATGTTGTTGCATGGAGGGGGCGGGGTGAAAGTTATGATTAAAATTTGGGTCTCAAACATTGAAAGTGTTCCAGAAGCACTGAGTTACATTATTAATAATTGCTAGTCAAAATATTGCTAACGGGTCCAAGTTGTAGCTAGCATGTCCTCTTTAAGGCAAACATTAAATTTGCTTTTAGTGATTATTGTTAAAGTTCTTGTTTAATATAGTTTTAAAATTCTATGCATCTCTTTAATCATAGATACAATGATACATCTAGGTAATCAGTTTTAAAAGGATTATTGTTAGTTTTAAATAGGTAATTAGCATAAAAACTAATATCAAGCGTATGTTATACTTATGTTTACAAAACGTAAAAATGTTGGAATTCGAAAAATGAATGTTCCGAACGTACCAGATAACTCAAAGGAGAGCTCAAAAGCTGTATACCGAGTGCTTTTTGGAACAATTTCAACAGTTTACATGAAATATGTAAGGAAGTGATGGAACAATATTTTGGCAAAATTAAATTTATTAAATATAGTTTTATTAAATCTTTCCGTTTGTAAGGACTGGGGTCATTCCATCTTGCTGGACGAGAGAGGTGGTGAAATTGTATATTTTAAAGAATTTTTGTAGTTTGTGTTGAAAAAGCTGTTTACCATACCTCCACTGAATTAATGGCAGAGAGGCATAAAGCTTTCCCCTCAAATACAACATAGATATTTTAATTCAAATCATTTGGAAGACGTTGTGACGCTGCAGAAACTTTTTGTGGAAATATGAATTGGCTGTTTCCAACTGAAAAATTCAGTACCGATACAGAATTGCTGTTCGAATCCACTAAAGCTGAGAATAGAAGATAGCCTAGACATCGCTATACTGTTTGAGGTAGAAAAGAGAACCTCTGTCCGTCAATGATGTTGTAGCTACTACCAGTGTGGATACTGGGAATATTATTCCGTTATTCAAGGAGAAATGTTTTCAAAACATTTTCGGTAGAAAACCACACTTAACTCTATTCTGGAACCGTCATGCATGTTCAACTACATGTAAAAACATAGAAGTGAAAGGTATAGTGGTTATGTTTCAGAGCTCCGAAGCTCATTCTGATATACGTTAAACAAAATATTTGGACAATGTAAATTCTAGAGGTTTTGCAAATACTTGCCATATATCCATATGATATTCAAGTGGAAAAATTAATGTGCATTGGGCATATCCAAAAGCGTATGGGTAATATGATTGTTGGATTTTAAAGCATATGTAGTTTTAACGAACTCACCAATATATTAATCTCAAATATATATTATATATAATTAATATATATCAAATAAATAATATATATAATAATATATATCAAAATTATATATATATATATGCATACATACATACATAATATTTCTATTAGACTGAGGATTTTAAATAATTATATAGGTAACGGTAACGGTTATACATTTACGTGGAACCTTAGAGATAGCTCTATTATCCACTCATCATTGTAAATTGAACAGAGAACAATTTGTTGAATTTACATATAAAAATAAAAAGCAGTCCACATTAAATGCAGCGCAATAACGCTGGTAGAGGGGTGGGTGGAAACCACTCTCCCAGTTGATTTAGTTTCTGTTTCGCTTTCATAGGAAAACGAAGAGAAAATGACGTCACATCTCCATGACAGCAAAGCCCGTCTTTCAACCGTCTGCCGCATCTTGAAGCAAAGAGCAGAGAAGGGATATATTTTTTTAATAACAAGGGTTAAGAGAATAATATTTTTAAGTCCGTTACATGATACCTCTAAGATAACTGCGTGCGGTTATTGAAAGGAAGTTTTAAATAACCACTTGGAAGAAAAAGTAAGAAAAGGTAGAGGAGTTTGAAATAAGATCATGAGGGGTGAAGTTGCCACACTAAACGCGATCAATAACTTACATGGCGCGGGGGGAGGGGAATAATTAGAGTGAGTGAAGTCTTGCAAAAGAAGACTAGTATAACAATAAAGCACATATCTTTTTAATTCGTATCAAGACATTTTCATCCTTTTCAGAGCTAGGAAGTGTTGATACGAGTGATTAAGAACTGCTCTAGGTCTCTTAGAAGAGCTAGGAATAGAATTGTCGTAAGCCGGGATTTCCCTGATAGATTCATTTGAAATCTGTGGTAACCGGTTGAAGAAATTTTCTGATTGTTTTTTGATGAAATCAAGAAGCGGCGAAACATTAAGATCTTTAAATAATTATATAGTTATTGTAAAGCAACTTAATAAAGATATTGAAAAATTTGTTACACCAAATTAGCTATTAAAGATGGACATCCACTTGATGCTTTTTATGAATTTAAATACAAAGTACTCATATTAAACAGCAAATTTTAGCTCAACAAAAGGACTTTGTAACCTGTTTATGTAGATAAAGTACCAGGTAGTTTTGCAACAGTTTGAAAAATTACTATTATAATATTCTTAATAGTCACTTTCAAAACAGTAATGATTTACAAACTCTGCACATGCTGTAAAAGAAATAAATAACCGTATCTCTGCACAGCATAATAGATTGGGTTTCAAAATTTTAGACTTAAAATTCCTGCACATTTTTCTCACTCCTAAATTCCATAAGAACCCTATTATGTTTAAAACAGTAACTCTCTCTAAGGGCTTCAAAACATACATCACAAAACCTGGTAAGATATTACAAAAGGTAAAACAGGATACTTTAGACTATCTTTCTAATACTTCTATTATTATTAAAAGTAGTACAGATTTAGTTACTCTAATGAAAGGTAAGAAAATTAACTCTATCCATAGTTATGATTTTGAAGATCTTTTTAATTCTATAGATATAGAGGATATGGTTAAAGTTCTCAAAGAAGTTTGTATTAAATATTCTATAAATAAATTAATAGATATGAAAATTATAATACAATTATTCAATTAGTATTAAAAGAAACCTATATTTTTTACAATGGTTTTTGTTATAAGAAAATTAAGGGGCTGTCCCAAGGAGGGCCTGCAAGTAATAGTCTCATCAATATTCATAATCACTAATATGAAAACTAAAATACGAACAACGAATCAGATCATATTTTCAGATAATTTAGTTAATTTAGTTATTAATTAAATAATTAAATAATTTAGTTATTTTTACTAATAAATTAAACTAAATTCCTAACTTTAGTTTTTTTATCCTCAGTATCTGAAATTAATTAAAACCAACCCTGAATTCGATAAAGAAAACTTTTTAGATCTACAATTAAATATAGATAATAATTATTCAAAGACTAATATATGTGATAAAAAAGAAGCCTTTAATTTTAACATTAATAAGATACCTTACTTTACTAACATTTTACATACTTCTATTTTTAGAAATATAGTAATTAATTATGCACAAGAGAACAATGATTTAGTTTCAGTTGAATCAGAAAAATATTATAACTTAGAGAAATTTTATAAATTTTGCTTACAGTGTGAATATCCAAATAGAATTTTATTCAAATATATTTATTATTGTAAGAATAAAAAGCTTATTACATTTTAATCAATTTCTTTATTCAGTTATTTTATTCACTTGCAATTAGTTTTTTACTATTTATTACTATAGAGTTATACAGATGGCGCTATAGTTAAATTAATAATTAAGAGATAGATAGGCACACTTAAATGATTGTAACACCACTTTGAGGATGGTGTTACTGAAGTTGACATACTTTCTTTTATTTATATACTTTTATTAAACGAGAACTTTAAGCATTTTTGTAAGATAAGATTTTATTGTTTGTTTATTGTCTGTTTCATTATGTAACATTGAATAATTTTACAGTAGTAATTCAGTTCAGTTCTTATATTATAAATAGTTCTTTCTATTTCACTTGCTATATTCGCTTCATTTTTCTTTCAAAGTTTTTTCTTCACTTTCTACTACGCTATTATGTCGAAATTTTCGGCTGGATGGCGAAGGTTGGATCCTGTAAAGTAAGCTTAACCCTATTTTGTTGTCATAATTCAGAGACAGCTTCAGAAAACGAAATGGAGTTTTCCATTTTGGTCTATGGACTTTTTAAATGTCTACTTATATTTTGGCGGGTTTTATATTTTTTAAAATCCATTTTCATTTATTCTTAGCAATTTGTCTTTTAATATTTTATTTCATATTATACTATATATATGTAATAATTCACGTTAATTTCATCTAAAAAGCTTTCTGATTTGTAATGGTCCTGACACTCCAGGACTTCGGGTAAATAAGTAATTGTTAATAAACCACATAACAAAATATAATCGTAATTTTATCTCTTTGAAATTAAAAGCTCAGCTTATTTAAAGTAAGAATTACATAATGAACACCATCCGATTACCTGGACCAATCAGAAGAGACGCCTTCGGAATGTTATTTTTTGAATTTCTGGTCCGAGTTTTGTATTAAAGGCGTGAATTTTTGGAAAATTCACGCCGCTTCTTGTCTTTTTCATGTAAAACGTGAAAGTATCTTATTTGTGCTTTCTGTGTGTTTTCTACACGTAAAATAAAACAAGATGCCAATGTATCCAGCCTCATCAATTGTAACACGGAATCGAGTGCTACAAAATCATCAAAATTTAAATTAAAATTTGAATACAAACGGCGAATTCGTCAATTTTATGTATAAAGTTTAGGGCTACGAAGGGTTAAGCAAGGTGTCAAGTAACGAACCGTTCTCTGTTTTTCTTTTCATGTTACTTAACAGAAAAAATATATTTAAGGTAGAAAATATAAAGAGAGGAATTGCAAAATGTTTTAATACATGCATATAAAAATACCAAAAATAAACTTTATAATACTTCTATGATGAGAAATATATTTATAATTACAATTACTTACCTTTAGGTAAAGATACTTTCATCAGCATTTCAGCCACTTTATCGTAATAACCGTTGCAAGCCGTTGATGAATCATTACCGTATGTTTGTTTTAGAAATATGGAAATATTGATCCTTAAAAAGCTGTTTTGCAGCCCCATGAGTAGCTGAAAATTGATAAACATTGAAACTTGACTATTTATAAGACCTTATTCAAATTATTTTTGATAAAATTTATTATTTCTCATAGATATTAACCTTACACATTAAAAATTCGATGCAATAATGTGTCTTTTATGAATAAATGCACATATCTGCCTTTGACAGGATCGATTTAAGGCCAGTGCTAGAAATAACAGAGGCTCTGTGTTTCAATTGAATTTGTTTTTAATTTTATATGTCCATGCTAATCAAAATATGTAACTATTAAGTAGTTATGGTGCATTAAATGAAAATGACTTTTGTCGGGTATTTTTAATTTATACGTTCCCTTAACCCACCTTTTGGCAGCTCATTATGGTAAAACCTTCATTAAGAAATCTTTACTCACTGAAAGAGACATGCTCTTCAAGTTTCAAGTCTGTAGGTCTGACAATTCAAAAACTGATTTTTATCTCTTGTAACGGGTCTCTTCACGTTCTTCCTAATAATAATCTTATTGGGAAATAATATGTCTTTAAATATTATTCTATTGAAAACTTTCCTCCTCCGAAGAAGACGTGATTATTCAAATCAAGGCTTGTATTTAAAGATTAACTTACAAGTTTGAAGAGAGAGAGGTTTGAAGCTATCGGAATAGCAAATAGGTATTAACGTAAGGCTAGGTGAGATCACTTCGGAGATTATTTGATTAGTATTAAAATTGACGATTTGGTCAATTAGTTGCTAAACTGGATTCGGTCAATATGAATTAGATTACTTTAGAAATTATTTTCAAACATAAGAAGGTGTATTGCCTGGACGTGCTAAGTGTAAGTGATCCGATTTATTATTAAATCTCCAATTATCTCGTCTCCCTTGCTCTATTGCTCCCATATTTATCAATCGGTGCATTTCTTAATTTGGGTTAGTGAAATTGTGTCGTTGTTGAGAACAGTTAATAAATTTAGTTTGTAATGACTATGTGGCTAATCATCCTTCTGACCCTCTTCCACTAATGGATGAGATAGCCCATCCATTACATTATAATACCTCTGTAATTCCCATTGAGAGCTGATTTCTATAAAACCTATTCTTACCGGATCTCTAATCAACAAATGAACCAAACTTACCAAAATTTCATCTGTAATTTTAATACTTCTAAATAGAAAGTTTTTTCATCAATCCTGTTATCTACCTTGGAAATCGAGTTCCGCCAAACCCCTTCTTAGAGGGCCTTTACTCAACTAAAGTAATATGCCTACCAAATTTCAAGTTTTTTGATCTAATTGTTTCAGAGATCTTGTGACGAGTGAGTGTGAATGGTTTTTTCTCCTTTATATGCACAAATATTTAATTTTCGAAATATATATTGTGAATTTTTTAGAAAATATAAAAAAATTTAAATCTACAATATTATTATTATTTTTTTTTACTTTTTGGCATACATGAAGTTTATAGCGCCTCGTTTCTTTCTCGAACTATTACAACGAAATAAATGAATGTTTAATCTATCGGTAATTTTGAAATATAATTTGAATTCTCTAGTTCTGGCCCAAAAATTGAGATAAGATTATTTTAGATACAGCCACTGGCAAATGAATTAAAAACGCAGGACCAATATTTGATTGGACCACCTTTTTCACGGATAACTGCTTTGATTTATTCGGGCATTGAGTCTACATGCTTCTGGAATGCATTTACGTCCAGGGAGTTGAGTTGAGTTGAGTTGAGTTTGGAATTTTATGGCACAAGAGCCAGTTTTGGCTATACTGCGCCAAACATTCATAGGTCTGTGGTCTGGACGGGAAAAGAAGAAATTGGATGACAAGATGGAGGGTCGAAAATAGAGAAGGATCACTGGGGTACCCCGGGGTCGTGACAACCGTGTTTACCAAAATTTAAGTCCAGAGAATATTATTTTTTGACTATGCAGCTTTTTAGATCTTGTAAATTAGATGGAAAAGAAGAGTGCTGTAAGATGTTTCTTTCTACTATATCCACACATTTTCTATGGGGCTAAGAACCAGGCTATACGGTGGTCAGAAAAGGTATCGGAAGTAATACTAATGTTCAGCAAAGCAATTTTGAACAATTTTCTGGCACAATGTATAGTTGTATTATCGTCCATGAAGTATCCATTACCATCAGGGGAAAAATTGCATGTTGTATTTCCTGTGTTAGTTTATAGTTATCTCATGGGTGTTTGCTTACCCTCGAGGAACCCCAGGGCATCAATTCCCCACTTTAATGCAAGCAGACCATGCCCCATATCATGATACTCCCACCAGACCTTTGCGCAGTGTTAGTAAGGGGAAATAGATTCATGGCTCAGTGCGGTTCTCGCGAAATTCGACATCATCCGTAAGTGTAAAATAAGATGTAGCGGGATTCTCATCCGACCAAATTTCCCGTTTCCAATCCTTAGATATCAAATGTCTTTTTTCCGGACAACAGCGCAAACAAATTTTTGATTTCCGGGCAGAAATGAGTGGTTTTCTCACAGGCCCCAGATTATGCCATTCTATTCTCTGCATTTGATTTGAGCTGAAATCTGTTAGGCAGAGCCTTGGTTGATTATTTGTGTCAGTTGAAGCACAGTAGAGTCCCTGTTCTGCCATACAATTCGTCAGAGACGAAACTAATTTCATTCATGGAAAACTGTACTCGAACCGCAGTTACATCTTCTAGAAAAGGATAATTCGTTCTGGTTTTAATTTTTTAAAACCTTTGATATAGTTTTTGAGAACCTAGTGAGCTTTGTTGTCTTCAAAATTGAGGCTCCGCTAAACAGGCTCCTACAATAAGCCCTATTTCAAATGGTGAGAGATCTATCATTTTTACTATTTTACATCATTCACCGTGAAAAGCACTCTTACACCTTACTTATACTAGCATTACAACCACGTCACCCATGGCATAAAAAATATGCATGCAGTAGAACGTCGTTTATCCGAACGTTTATTATCCGGAGCAGTTTTTTTTTGTCAACTACGTGTACTGTATATGAATATGGTTTCGAACAGTGCAATGCTCAACAGTTGTTTTGCGTGAGACCAAAAGTGACGGGAAAACCCAAGGTCAGGGATATTTGGGAATTTCAGTTGTGTTATTTGGTAAACAATAGAATATTAGATCGGTTTGTTTCCAAATGAGGGGGTGTATACGTGTTCTTATGTTGAGTTGTGAACTGCTATGGGTTTGAATTCAAAACGAAATGATGACGAGATTTTTACTTCCATGCAAGAAGAATCCGACCTTGTCAGCAATGAAACGGATAAAGACGAGAACAACAACAGCAATTAAAGTATCAAGGGTCCATCAAATGATGACGTGTTTTCTGCGTTGGAGACAGCTATGCAGTGGTAAGAACAACAATTAAAGTGATATCCTACTCAACTACTGCTGAACAAGAGAATAAGAGACCTTGCAGCGAAAGAACGAAGGTGTTGTACAATGGTACAACGAAAAATAAGGGATTTTTTTTCCGCAATAAAGGTAAAGTTGCAACATTTTGCACCTATTTTGCTTTTTCTTTAAGTGCGTTTCCCGCATAGGATGATTGTCAACATTCGTGTACGGTTTCAAATATTGCTTGGACTGCATTCGGGTTTTGGCTATCCAAACATTCACGTATCTGAACGGTGTCCGGTCCCAATTGATTCTACTGTACTTCATCCCTAGCTCGCGTTCAAATGCAAATTTCAAAGATTTCTAATTCATTGGAAAGTCGTGTGTGTATGTATGTGTGGTTATTCCCATACTTACCTGAAAATCATTTTTATTGTCGGGAAAAACAGTTGAGCGAGAAAGTAATATCATATAATATATCCTTTCGATTGCCTTCTTACTTGATGGTACTGTTGTCAGAAGGTATTCAAATTCCGGCTTTTTGATAAAATCAAGACTTCCATCTGTGTAAAGGACCTGCATTAAACAGATTTAAAAATGTATATTAGATGATATGTGAATGAATTGTAACTTAATATTGAAAAAAAAAACCCATTTTTTAGTTAAATCATTTTTTATGTATTTTAAATATCAATGATTGCCCTCTTAAAATTTTTTTTGAATTTATCTAATCTCTTTTCTTAAATATTTAGCTGTTACAAAAACTAAAACACACAAACACACACACACACATTATCCATTTTTTATAATTATTGTAATATATATATATATATATATACACCTTCAAATATATATATACCTATATATATATATATATACCAGCCAAACTTCCCCCTTTATGTAAATAATACTGAGCAAAAACCTATTGAAAGTAAATGATAGGAATATCTAAATCCATTACAAGATAGAGGTAACTTACCTAAAAATTGCACTTAAAAATTCAGAGTCCGCGCTAAATCTGAGTGCAATAAATAAGTTATAGCCAGATTCTGGACTCTAATGCAGATTTAAATCATGTGTAGGGCGGAAATTTAGCACTTAACAAAAGTATAAAAAGAATGGAAATAAAAATTAATAAGAGTTGCAAATTATAGCATAACTTTAATAACACTAGAGTAAATATGAATGAAATAATAATAAGTAATTTTATCTAATATGAGATTATGGAGATAACTATAGCTATGAATTATTTAAGTTTATAGTAATAAACTATTATCAATCTCAGAATTTTTAATCCTAACTATTTTGAATAGCTTTATTCATATAACTATTAATACAATTAATTGGGTATTTCTGATTTAAGCAATATTTAGTAAAATGTTTATAGTTATTTATTATTTCTGATTTTTTTGACACCAGAAATTTATTACGTTATATAAAATTAATAACAATATTCCTGAATATAGAAATATGTCCATTACTCTCCCAATGAGGAACTTTTATAATATTGAAATTAAATTCTTCTCTTTTATCATAAATATTATAAACTATTACATTATCTTTTAATTTGATATGTATGTCAAGAAAATGTGCTTCATTGTTGTTACTATTTGTCTGTATTAAATTAAGATATTGTGGATAAAAATTAAAGTTAGGTATAAAATTGGCTTGAATGCCAAAAATGATTATGTCATCTATATAACGATAAATATAATATTTAGAATTATTAATGTAACTACTTTCAAAATAATGTAAGTATAAATTTGCAAGACAGTTGCTCGCAGGGCCACCTTGTGGCAAACCTGTAATCTGCAGATAATAGTTACCTTTATGATATATATAGTTCTCTCTAAGTACAAACCTAAGTAGTGAACCAAATCTATCA